>BRYC01001029.1:5567-16875 GCA_030267985.1 Parmales sp. scaly parma
CCCCCCCCCAATTCCACAGTTCTCTAAAAAAAGCAAGAAGCACGCCCACGACCGCCAAGAGGAATGGTCACGTTCACGTATACGGGCGGGGGGAAGGCGAGCTTGCCTGAGGATAAGGACTCGATTACGGAGGTTGTGGTGGCGGAGGGGGTGAATGATTTGCCCCCTGATCTTTTCCGTGAATGCGGGAAGATGACGAAGGCTAAATTGCCCTCGACCTTGGAATCCATTGGCGTCAACGCTTTTAACAAGTGCGGCCAGCTCCGGGAGGTCGATTTGTCAAAAACCAAGGTCACCACGATAGGCGATTGGGCTTTCTACAACTGTTGGAAGATGACGGAGGCTACATTGCCCTCGACCTTGGAATCCATTGGCGTTAGCAGTTTTCAAGGGTGCGGCGGGCTCCGGGAGGTCGATTTGTCAAAAACCAAGGTCACCACGATACGCTTAAGCGCTTTCTGCTGGTGTTTGTCGTTGCAGTCAGTAACCCTCTCCCCACACACCACCGAACTGGGCAACACAGTTTTCTGGAATTGTAAAGTCCTCTCCTCCCTCCCCCTTTCCCCCAACGTCACAAAATTCGGCGACGACGTCTTCAGAGATTGCACCAAACTCCACAAGCTGGCCGGCTCCTCCTCCCAAGACGCCGTCATCAAACTCTGTAGATTGATCATCATAACCGTCATAAACGAAGAAAAAGCCAATAATTGGTGTGAAAAATTTGACAAGGCCCTTGAAACCGACGACTCTGCCACGACCAGCGAAATTGTGAGCGACCTGACCACCAGAAAGCGCCTCAATGCAATGTTGATTGTGCTTGGCGACTCAATTTCCATCACATCCGACTCCACCCTCTTCTCCCTCAAGAATGTTCTTCACGCAATTCCAGATTTAATGAGCAGCAATGATTCGCATTTCACCCCCATCGAGCTCATGCTCTCCTCGCCAACAAAGCTCTTCAAGGTGGCAATCCAAATCAAGGCAATCCTCTTCCAGCTCCAACCCTCCACCGATTCCGACTACTTCTACGACGAGCTAATAATAGAAGTCCTTGCCCAACTCTCCTACAGCATCCTCACCAACAACACCCTCACCCAGCACGAGCAGAACGCCTGGGTCACCATCATCTCCTTTCCAAAAATCAACGAAACCCTCCAAAAATCTGCCATAGATCTCATCAACAATACGAACTTCTCCCAGGCGACAACCCTTGCCCAATCCGAAGACGAGCACCACATTGTTGCCCTCCAGGTGAGCGAGCAAAAACAAACGAGCCAAAACACAAAAATACTTACTACCCAATTCGATACTCAAACTTTGCTCGGCGCAGGTTGCATTTCCCACAATCCAGGCAGCCCTCAAGGCTAAGCTCCGCTTCCTCGGCCGCTATTTGCTCATCACCACCCCGTTAATCCACAAATCCGCAACCTGCATCGTTGTGGAGGCCACCGACGACAAGGCCGAGCTGGACTACGCGCTGGACTACCATCGCTATTGCAAAATCAACAACTCCACCCCTCTCACGAAACCCGCTTTCCAATCCGCCCTCGTTGACATTGGATTGACCCTCGACGATAGGCTTTTCGAGGAAATGTTCACCGAGTACGATAAGGACAAAAACAGCACAATCGACGAATCCGAGTTCATCCGCTTCTGCAAAAAGGAGCTCGACGACAACAAGCCCCGAAAGGTCGTCATCAAGTTCATGCAGGTCGAAGAGCAGTTTACCCGAGAGCAAGAGGCGCGCACCAATAACAGCCTTGACCCGCGCTACGTCGTTGGCGTGATCAAGAGCTTGAACGGTGAAACCGACAAATCTTTCACCGACGCCCTATCCTCATACAAATTTGAGAAGTACAAGTACGCAATCGTCATGCCCAAGGCCGACCGCAACCTCGACGCGGTCTTTAGAAGCGAGCGTCCCAACCTCACCGAGATAAAGTCCCACATGCGCCAGATCGTTGAGTCGCTGGCTCACTTCCACTCCCAAGGCTTGGCGCACGGCGACGTCAAGTTGCTCAACGTGGTGCGGCACTCCCACCGTCTGCGTCTTATCGACCTGGACGCGTGCTGCAAGCTGAAAACAGAAGAAAGCGAGCCCGAGTTCGCGGGCTGCAAGTTCTCCTCCGGAATCCTTCCCCCCGAGATGATTTACAAGGTGAGCGCGAGCGGAGGGGGTGAGAAAGACGAGCATATGAGTCACTACTCCAACTAACCCACTCAATTCTTTTGACTCGCTTCACTCGTTTTGCTCTTGCTTCATTATCGCTCGGCGCAGCTCCAAGACGATACCGAATTAGAATTGTTCGAGGCTCACTTCCACGTACGTAGAGACGCCAAGGATGGAACCGAGGACGCTGAGCTCTGGCAGAAGATCCGCCCCAAGGATTCCTATGTCGTTCGCACCTTCGACGAGGTCAAATCCAACACCTCCCCCCTCCCCTACGACAAGGTCTCCGCCTCCCCAACTTTCGACATCTGGTCGCTCGGCACAATCATCTACGCCTTCTGCTCCGGCACCGAGCTGTTCAACACGAACCGCGACACGGACTGCGAGGACGGAGCCGCCCTGGCCTCCCTCTACACCTGGACCGACGAGATCAAGCAGAAAATAATTTTCAAAAATGTCCACGACGAGCTTGCCCAGAACTTGCTCATCAAGATGCTCTCCGCAAACCCCACCGACCGGTTCCAAACAATGGACGAGGTCCTCTCCCACCCCTTCTTCTGCAACAGCAGCACAACCAATGTCATCGTCGACGAAGCGAAGACTGCAGCCCTCGAAAGGAAAATCGAGTCCATGCAGCGTGAAGTGGATGCTGGCAAGGTTGAGGCGACCAAGCTCGCTAACCTGGAAAAGCAGTTCAAGAAGGCTGTTGCGGCAAAGAGAACATCAATAACCAACAACCATAATACCGAAACTAAGAGGGAGGCTCAAGAGGAGTTCGCAAGGCTGAAAGGTGAATTGGAAAAAGCAAAAAAAAAGGCAAAGAAAGTTGAGCAACTGGAGAAGGAGCTTGCGGAGAGCAAAAATAACCCCATGCTGCAGCAGATTTTGGACAACCAGAACTCAGGCCAAGAGAAGATGCTGAACGAGATGAGGACGATGAAGGAAATGTTGGCGCAAGCGGACAAATTCCAGCGCCAGATTTTGGAGAAGACGACGAAGTTGCTCCGGGTCAGCGAGGCCACACAGAAGAAGCTTGACCAGTCCACGTCGAGTATTTTGAAGGGTTTAACAGAGAGTCAGATCAGCTGTCCGACCAGTTACGTGATACTGCCGACGAGGTTGGAAGAGAGTTTGGAGAATGTGAAGAACCACACCGATTTCTCTGCTCACGTTGCTAAAACCTCAGACGACGACTTCGATACGGAGCTAGCGGCGGCGCAAGGATTGGATAAGATGAAGACATTTTTCAAGGGGGAGCAGTTCTTCCTATACTTGATTAACGAGTACACAGGACAGCCGGTCACGGGAGGAATTTACCCAATATCAATCGAGAAGAAGAGCGAAAACTTGGACAAGTTCCTGCCCATGATGAAGATTGGGGTGAAGGCGGCGAGCGTGGTGAATGCTGGGATGGGAGTTGCGCGGATGTTTGGAGTTCCGGCCCCGAAAATTCCTTCAACGATTTTGACAATGGCCAGCACCACCCTCACCGCCATGGACAAAAGTTCCACGATTGCCGAGTTCAAAAAGATGCAAGAGAGTTTGAGCAAAAACAAGGAGCAGACGAACTTGCGAGGTGATGCGCTGCAGGAGCTTGAGGCATTTTTCGTCAAGCACGACAAAGACAGCAACTTCGCTGGTTTGGTGAAAGTGATAGCTCCTGACGGCTCGTTGATGTGGTGCATGGAGACCGAGGTTGCAGAGTTGACCAAGATGGAGTCGTCGGGTTCGGCGGACTCGGCAAACGAGTACTTGGCGAAAATCGAGCGGCTAAAAGTAGAACTGAGGGATGCGAAATCCTCCCCTCAACCCCCTCAACCTCCGCCCCCCCCCCTACCCCTACCCCAAGCGGAAAAGGTTGAAGAGGAGGAGGAGGAGGAGGAGGACGAGGCGACAACGTTGTCACATGTGAACGAGAAGCTGGAGAACTTGCAATCCTTCATGGAGCACATGGAGAGCTCCATTTTGGCCGCCGTGGGAGCCAGTGGAAAGCCTACGGAAGAAGCTGAAAAAAACGGTGAAGAAGAGACCAACTACGCTTTGAGTGAAAGTCAGCGAAAGCGTCTGTCGTCCTTCAATGATGCGAGGCCTCGCTTGAGCAGCGGGGGTGGAGGAAGAGGTGGCAGAGGAGGGAGAGGTGGGCGGGGAAAGCCCGTTTAACACTTGTGTAAAAAAAATGAGAAATATAGAATTCGAAATCCGCAGGTGACGTTGTAGCCGCCGTCGTGCACGCTTTCCCCGAGTACCTCATGACCTCCTCGAGGGGTCCTATTGCCCGGTCCGCCTATTGAATAAACACAAGGGTTTCGTTTTCAAATACTTCTTTCTTTTACAAAATCATCGGTGTCGCTCACCACTCGCCGAGCCTCCTCATAGCTTCCTCAGAGGTCCTCTTCCTCCTCCTCCTCCTCCTCCACCTCCTCCTCCTCCTCCTCCTCTTCCTCCTCCTCCTCTTCACTGCCTTCTTGTTCATACTCGGCAATTCTTTGTCGCAACAAATCATTTTCCTCATCCTTCGTTGCGATGTCCGCCAGCTGCTGGTCGATGACCGCTTCCATAACAGTTTCCTTGGCAGATTTGTCCTCCTGTAGGCGCTCGTATCTATCTCGCATAAATTTTATCAAGCTCTCTGGGTCGCGCTTCCATCTAGTGGGGGTGATCTGGACGGGGAGGTGGGCAGGGGAGAGGAAGGACAGGATCTCGGAGGTGACGTTGTAGCCGCCGTCGTGCACGCACTCGCCGAGCAGCCGAACGACTTTCTCGAGAGTTGAGGTGTTCTCGTTTTGCTCCAAAAACGACACAAATTCCCACTTGTAGACGATGTGGAGAATGAGGTTGAGGAGGGGGGTGAGGCCCGTGCGGGTGTACTCTCGGCAGGGGGTAATTCTAACCGTGCTGTCGCGGTTGGCCGAAACAATGAAGTTGGAATCGGCCGTGATGGTGAGCTGGTAGGTGTTGAATTCCTGCTCGAACGTGTGCTTGAGCTCGAAAGTCTCAGCATCCCAGATCTTCATCGTATTGTCGTAACCGGCACTCACAAGAATACGCCCGTTGGGGGAGTATGAGACGCTCATGACGTAAGAGGTATGAGCCTGGTCGATGCTCTTCACCAAGCTTCCATCGGCAGGGTTCCAAAATTTGATGGATTTATCGTCACTTCCCGAGCAAAGGAGTTTGCAGTCGGGAGAGAACGAGAGGGACCAGACGTAGTTGGTGTGGCCCTCCAACGTGTGCGCTAAGATGGCACTTCCCTCTTTGAAGTTGTAGGTCTTGATGGACTTGTCGCGGCTTCCAGTAGCCAGCTGCTTGCCGTCGGGGGAGAAGCACACTGCATAAATACCACCCGTGTGATCCTCAAGCACTTGCACTCTCGCCCACTCGCCACCCTCCCCCGGCTCCGACCAAATCATCACCTTCTTATCCCATCCACCGGAAGCAAGGTGGGAGCCTGATGGAGAGACGGTGACGCACCAAACAGGACCATTGTGTCCCACCAAGGTCTGGACCAACTCGAGGGAAGGGCTGAATACCTTCAAGCCGCCATCACTGCCACAAGCCACAAGTGAGTCATCCAGAAGATAGCAAAGACCACTGACACCATTGGCAAAAACATTGTCAGCTCGATATTCTACAATGCCAGTCTTTGTCGAATGGACAATTATGGTGCCATCCTCGCTACCCGAAACCACATAGCTGTTGTCCCGCGACAAAGCCACGCATCTGAGAGGCCTGGAATGACCAGAGAGGACACCTGTAATCATTACTTTTCAGGAGTCGACGAAGATGCTGGAATGCTGGAATGAAGGGAATGGGCTGCCAAAACTAGGAAGGGGGCAGCGGTATCGATTTTCTAATTGGGTGGAGAGTACGGTGATCGTCAGCACCCAAAGTTTATAAAATTAAAAAAAAAAACATAAAACCAAAAGATACAACGAGAAGCAAAGGCACGCACCTCGGTATCCAAGCTGATAGTTCTAAGGCATCTTACGACTCTCCCCTGTAAGTTAGAATAGCCAATCGCCCTCTCCCACAAAAAAATACTTCAAGTTGGCACCCCAATCCATCCACCCCTCCTCACTCCAACTCCAACTCCAACTCCAACTCCAACTCCAACTCCAACTCCAACTCCAACTCCAACTCCAACTCCAACTCCAACTCCAACTCCAACTCCAACTCCAACTCCAACTCCAACTCCAACTCCAACTCCAACTCCAACTTCTCTCCACAACACAACACAACAAAACACAAAACGATGCCCCGAACACCAAACCCCCACCAAAAACAACCCCAACCAACAAAAAAGCAGGTTCTGCTCACTCTCCTCATGACAACATTCCTCTCTGGCTTAAAATTCAACTACACCTACCTAATTTCAATCAAAACGTCCTACCCCCCCCCTCCCCCAGAATCAGAATCAACCACCCCCCTCTCCTGTCGATCAATCCCTTTGTACCGATCCGAACCCCCCGCCTACCCTGGTGAGAATTCCATCTCCGTCAGAATCCTCTCCCTAGCAAATTCCCAGCCTGGCTTCTTCGTTGACATGGGTGCCAACAACGGCCTCAACAGCAACTCCCACCTCCTCGAGCAAGTCCACGGGTGGTGTGGATTGTGCATAGAAGCGGGGCCCCGCAACTACCTCAACCTCAAAGCCAACCGACCCCGCTGCAACAATGTCAATGTTGCCGTCAGTGACACCTCCGAAAATTCCATTTTCAGGGAGTTCCCCCCCTCTTCCCCCTTGTTCGGCCATAGTGGCTTCAAAGCCGGTCGGAGCGATTCCGAGTGGGCAGGCCTAATAAAAAAACACGCGACTTCCCCGAACGACATAGAAGTTAGAACGAGCACGCTGCGAAATATTTTCCGCGAAAACAAAATCAATTCCATTGAGTATTTTTCTCTCGACGTTGAGGGTTACGAGATGAAGATCCTCCTCAATTATCCTTTTGACGAGTTTCCCGTTAAAATTTGGTCGATTGAATCTAACAAGTTATCACGTCCAGAACTGTTGGAGTTCATGGGCGAGCGAGGTTATTTTTGCGAGCACTACGATAAAATAAATACAATTTGCATTTTGTTAACGCGAGGTGTGTGATTAGTCGCGTTGATACCGAAGTGGAGGGGGGGGGGGGCAGTCGATTTCAGAGACCTGAAATTCGCCAAAAAAAGGCTTTTTTTGGGGTCTAATTTGTCGTCCCGTCCCGTCCCTCAAAAGGCTATTTTCGCCTCCTTCGCAATGATCCAATCCAGCTCCCTCGCTACAGGAGGTGGGAGAGGATGATTTTTTATTTTTTTGGACATTAAAGAGGAGCGAGGAGGGTTTTGTGATTGGTGAACATTTGGTGGACGTGGCTTAAGTTGCTTGGCTGGCTGTTGGAGCGGAGATCGAGGAGGGCATTGATATTTTGGAGTTAGTTGTTGCTGTGAGATTGATATGGAGCTGTTGTTGATGATGTTGTTGAAGAGATTGGTTTTAGCTCGGATCTCCTCATTTTGTTTTAAGAAGAGCTCTCGCAACTCGTCAAATTTAAATATAATGACTTTAGCTTAATTATACAATTACTCGTCAAATTCCACTCTAAGGAAAGCATTTTCTACTGGGAAGTTGTGGAAGGTGAGAAATTGTTCAAAAAATAAAAAGGAAAAAAAGTTTCAGAAAAAAAAATAAAAAATTAAACTGGTTAATTGGCTGTAGTTCACACACACTCACAACCTTGTAAAGTCCATCTAAGCCTAATTTCCTCTTCGGGCAGTCAATTCCAAAACAATTATTTATATAAAAAATGGAGTTCAACAAAACTCTACAAGAGCCTCCGATTTTTAAAGCTGACTTTGACAGAGTCATGCTAGAGCTGAAGCAGCAGCGGGACGAGGCTTCCGAGCAACGCAATGAAATGAAGCTTGTACTTGACGAGCTTGTTGCTTCTCGTGCTGAGGTTGATCGACTGCAAATGGCAAGCAAACAAACACCGGAACGAGCTCAAGTTGATGTCCATTACCAGCATGCTCTAAAAGAGATGATGAGCACCAAGGAAGAAGAAGCAAAGAGGGAGAGGGACAGCACGAAGGAAGAAGCAAAGAGGGAGAGGGAAAAACTCGAGGAGCGCCTCGATAAGCTCCAAGAGGTCCACCGAGAAGATGCTCGCGATCAGCTTCGGCAGGCGAAAGAGGAGGCAAGGCAGGCTAAGGAGGAGTATAGGAAGAGGGAGGAGGCGATGTTGAGACGCGAGGAGGCGATGTGGAGCCGGGAGGAGGCGCGGAGAAAGGAGGCGAAAGAAGAAGCGAGAGCTCGTCGTGAGGAGGTGGTCGAACTGATGGAAAAAGCTCAGAAGAACGAGATCGAGAACTTGAGCGAGATGTTTTTGGTGAACAGGCCGGAGGTGAGAAGCAGCCCAAAAAGTCAAACTGAGCGAAAGTACGAGCGAAAGTACGCCCCACACATTGACAGCGAGCAAAATTTCGAGCTAGTACACCACAACGAGAACCAGATTGAGCTACCAGACACCAACGAGAGCAAACGGGAAGTGAGAAGCCCAAAAAGTCAAACTGAGCGAAAGTACAAGCGAAAGTACGCCCCACACAACGACAGCGAGCAAAATTTCGAGCTCGTACACGTACACCACAACGAGAACCAGATTGAGCTACCAGACACCAACGAGAGCAAACGGGAAGTGAAAAGCCCAAAAAGTCAAACTGAGCGAAAGTACAAGCGAAAGTACGCCCCACACAACGACAGCGAGCAAAATTTCGAGCTCGTACACGTACACCACAACGAGAACCAGATTGAGCTACCAGACACCAACGAGAACAAGGTCGGGCTCGGGCTCCCACTCCACGATAACGATGACGATAACATCGAGCAAATTAGCAATATCGAGTACCTCGACAACGATTTTGACAGCGAGGAGCGCGAGATCAATAGCGACGAAGAGCGCCACACTGAGCAGCAGCCCCCACAAGGCCAAGGCAACGAGGAAAGAGAAATTGTTATTCTCCCCTCGACCTCGATCATCACCCGGCCAACGCCAGCACCTTCTACCGACGAAATTGATGCTTGGAGTTCAACGGAAGTTGTCAGAGTTGTTCAGGAGGTCATAGAAAAGTGGAAATCCCTCGCGGAGGAAGACTACGGAAAGAGAAGCAACAGCTCGGTGCAGAACCTCCACCACATCAGGCTTGTCATGGCCGAGAACGAAATGGCCTTCAAGCCCGTGCTGAACATTTGTCCCAACCTGCCCATTATTATAGCGCACATGATGGTAATCCACGTGGGTATCTCTGTGAGGACGGTCAGCTGGACCTCCAAGATGATCGAGTGGACTGAGGAGGTGAGTCGGTCATGCTTGTTGCCCACCCTGCTTATTTATTCGCAACTAACCCGCGCGCGCTCCGTGCAGGATTGTCGGCGAGTTGGGCGGTCCGTGGCGTCCTTCTTGCGAATGTTTCAAACTGGGGAGGCCGCTATGGAGGCATGGAGGCTCCACTACACGCAGTTGAGGGAACTGACGGAGCTAGAGGGAGTTGACACCTTCATGGTGGACATCTTCAGCAATCTCTTGAGAGACAGCAAATGGGGAATGATTTTGCGCGTGTCGGTGGGGGCAATTCTCAGCATGCTGGATGCCGGAACAGACATATACACCATCAGCACGTACTACAAGAGTGACAAGCTGACCTGGCAGGCCAACGCGATGCTGGCCATGCTCTCCATTAACATGCTCACTCAAATTCTCCACGTGCTGAGCGTCTACCGAAAGCATCCATGGCCAACAAAGCTGAAGGAAATTTTGATTTGCCTCACTTTCCTCAGGCCAGCTGTGGATGCATACCGCGTCAGCACCAACCACAAAGACAAAATGTCACTTGGCAACCCACTGCAGGAGATGATGGCTAACAAAGGTGTCGAGGTGAGTGAGCGCATGAATGAAAACGAGAAGAGCAATTTTTAACTATTCGTAACTTTTTTCCCAACATTTTTGTAGCTCGGCGCAGAGAGCATCCCGGGCTGTGTTTTGCAGTGCTTCGTCTGGTTGAGCAACCCAGAACAAGCGGGAAGATTCGCTCTTTTGTCGATTGGCATTTCCGCACTAACCACGGGCTTCACGGCAGCGATGATATCTTTTGATCACGACGTTGACGTGCCTCACAGAAACAACCAACCCAAATTATGCGGGTGAGCGAGCGGCAAGCGAAGTGATTGGCAAGCGAGCGCGCCACAACACAACTAACCTGATTTTTGTTGTTTTTGCTCGCTTTGTTCGACCGCTCGGCGCAGCATGATTCCGGACGACAACGGAGCAAGAGGAAGGGCTTTCTTCCTGATGACGGCCATATCTTCGCTCCACAACATCAGTAGGAGTGTGGGATGCGCAATGATGATGACGGCGGACAGAACATTGTTTGTGTGGCTGATCAGCGGAGAGCTGACGCTACACTTCATCTTCAAGATTGTGCGTGGAGATTTTCTCTTCTTTGTCCCTATTGAGGGACCACCTGGATACATAATTTCATTTATCTGGCACCTCGTGACGAAAGTTATCGGGGATTTCAGGTGAGCCTAGTAGCGGAAACGATGTTGCGAAGCGCGCAGCGAGTAGGAAACAATACTAATTTTTCTTTTCCACCGCCAAAAAAGCGGCTGTATGTTGATGAGAGGATACTACAATTGCGGTCCTGTCGCCTTCACAGCAAGTATGATCTGGGCTCAGGTGTTCCCCTTCGTGGCGCTGCAGTTCTTCGAGGGAGAGCTGAAGTCGGAGATCGAGACCGGCTTGATGGTGAGCTTCACCGTTTGGTTGTTGCTCAACATTGTGTTCCTCGGTACCATCGACCTCGCCTACCTCCCCACGTTCTTCGGTACCATGACAGGGCCGCAGTACGCTATCCAATGCTTCAAGGACGCCAAGGACGACGCCATGAGGTGGGATGCGGTCTTCGCCCGCAGGATTAGCTACACCAAACCGATTCACCCAGAAATCAAGGAGTGGGTCAAGGGGAACATTGAGAGGTGGCGCTCGGAGAAACCTTCTTGGTTCCAAGTAGATCTCATTCCAGACGAGTTCCTACCGGTCGATGTGTTCGAGGCAGAAGGTGGAGCGAAGAGAAGGCGGTCTGTTCTCAGTTTGAGAGAGGCGGTTG
>BRYC01001031.1:2207-12826 GCA_030267985.1 Parmales sp. scaly parma
GACGTGAGGGGGGGGGGGTTACACGGGGGGGGGCACGGCGGCGGCTCCCACAGCGGCAGCGGCAGCGGCACGAGTCACGGCCTGCGCTCCAACGCGAGGGTTTGGTACACTTGCGGGCAGCTCAGGGAGGGGGAGGACTGGGCGCTGTACGTGGGGGATAGCGAGGGGTCGATAAGCGTTTACGAGAAGTTTGGGGAGGGGGGGGGGGATGACGATGGCGATGGCGATGGCGATGACGAAAACGCTCACGAGTTGGACGGACTACCCCTGCCCCCCCAGGCGGCCATCTCCTTCGGCCTGTCCAAGAAGTGGAGCAACATCCACTCATTGTCAATAACAACGATGCTGGTCGTCCCCGCCCAGAACTTCCTCCTCACCCTCTCCTTCGACACGACTGCGCAGGTCCTCGACGCCACCACCGGGAGCGTCTTCTTGACCATCGACAACCAGGCGAGGTGCAGGTACACGGGGCTGAGCTGGGATCCGGGGCAGGAGCAGCTGCTCCTTGTGGACGGAAACGCGAGGGTTGAGGCTTGGAATGTTTACACCGAGAGGAGCTTGGGGGAGGAGACGTTGCTTCCGACTGGGCAATCGACTTTGCAATCGACTGCAGGCCAGAGGAAATTTTCGAGGGAGCAGGAAGACAAAAGCAACGGCGACTCGAAAAATAGCGCGACAATCTGCACCGCCATGAGCTGGTGCAAAGGCGACGGCAGCGGCGACGGCAGCGGCGACGGCAACGGCGGCGGCGACGGAAAATTCTTTCTCCTGTTCCCGTCCCACGGCTCTCTGCAGCTGTGGACAACTCGTCAAAACACCTCCTGCGCCCAGTTCCAGGGGCACGCACCGAGCGCGGTGGTCGCGATCATTTGCGTGGCAATGGAGGAGGAGAGGGAGAGCCAGATGCAGCTGTGTCACGTGGGCGATGAGGAGGAGAAGAGCGGAAAGAGTAACGGGAATACCACGCAGACGAAATTCCTAGCCGAGGAGGTGAGTTGAGTGTAGTCGTAGTCGTAGTTGTAGTTGTAGTCTCCGCTCGCCTTCGACTAACCCCACTCGGCCCAGGCGACGCTTTTCAGCGCGGGGCTGGACAGCAGGATCAACTGCTGGGACCTGTACGACAAGTCTCTGCGGTACGGTTTCGGCGACGCGACGACCGAGATAAGCTGCCTGGCCTTCCTGAGCCGGTTCAACCTTTTGATCAGCGGGGGGGACGACGGGAGCGTCAAGTTCTGGAACCCCGACTCGGGACAGTTCATCTTGGAAAAGATGCACGCCAACACGGTTACGGCAGTTGTGACGGCGGTGACGAGCAGGGCGGACCTGGTGCTCACGGCTGGATTCGACGGCTGTATCTGCGTCTTCGACGTTAGGAAGAGGAGGCAGCTGGGGGGGGTGGGGAGCATGCTAGAGTATAAGTTCGACGTGGAGCATGAAGAGGAAATGTTCACAAATAAAGCGGGCGATGTGTGTGTGACAAATAGAGTAGGAGGAGGAGTAGGAGAAGGGTTAGACACGCACACACATAGAAATACACATACAAATACAAATACAAATAAGCCCCAAACATTCGAAAGCCTACGACACGGCTGCAGCCTCAACCCTGAAATCCTTTGCCTGCACTACCACGAGGAAACAGGCCTCCTGGTCAGCGGCGGAAACGACCTCAAGCTCAGAAGCTGGAACCTGGAGACCTATCAGCTTAACTCGGTTTGGCACAGTGCACATAGTGAACCCGTTACGGCCATTACCGGTGACGCGAGTTACTTATTCAGCGGGAGCAGTGATGGCACGATTGGAGGTGAGTGAGCGATTCGGAGCGGAGTTCAAAATTTATCGTTTGGAACTTGGAACCGAACTTGGAACTTGGAACTTGAAACTTGACCGACTTGTGTCTAGAATTTTAGATCTGGAAACTATACTAAACACACACACACACACACACACACACGCACTCTCCTCTTTCTCTCTCTCTCTCTTCTCTCTAGTGTGGAACTTGGGCACGGCTGGAAATTCCGCCGGCTTGACGGGGGGGGGGAAGAGCGGGTTTTACGCCAGGTGAGTTTCGTTTCATTTCCGCTCGCCTTGTAACAGAAAAGTACCAAACTCCGTGGGAAATTACTGTTCATGGCTACATCCACTACTGAACTAACCTACTCGACTATTTTTTGCTCGCTCACTGCTCTCAACCTTCGTATAAAATACTCCTCGCTCGCTTCGCTCGGCGCAGGGACGAGAACTTGAACGGGAGCCAATCCCGACGCATGGGAACCATCATTGCGCACAGGTGAGACGCTCGCCTTGATGAAGACGAGAAAATACCGCGATGAATCCCGCGAAAATGGCTACAGACATAATATATAAAATGGCTACACACACTACTGAACTAACCCACTCAATTCGCTTCGCACCTTCTTCGCTCGGTTCAGAGATCACGCGGTAACTGCAATTGTCTTCGTCACGACCAGCGGCTATCTGGTGTCGGCTGGAACGGACAGGAACGTTTGCATCTGGGACTACACCGTGGGCGGACAAGTACACGGGGACGGGTACTTGCTCAAGGTCTTGAACCACCACAGCGACTCGCCGAGGTGCTTGGCCTTCAGCGAGAGCTACGATTCCGACGTGGTGCACTTGTACGTTGGCACGGGGGAGGGGTGGGTGCTGGACTTTTGGGTCAAGGACGATCTGCTGAATATGGAGCGGGAGGCAGGACCGATCATAGATAAGAACAGTAACAATATTGATGCCGACATAGAAGAGAGAGAGCTGGCAAAGGCGAGAGCCTTCAGCAAGAACAGAAAAAGCAGCATCCAATCCATGTCCCACAGTGAGTTCTCCATGGACGACGAGGATTTGAGAATGATTATCAACAGCAAAGTGGAGGGGATGGAGAGTGTGGTACGGGGGGGGAATGAGAGGGTGCGGAGGGAAACGGTTAGTAAGGCTGCTAGGAGAGGGAGCGTGGAACTTGCGGGGGGCGGTGGCGATGGTGGTGGTGATAGGAAGTAAAGTAAGAATATATGTTGTGATTTTCAAAACATCTTCTTCACCTACTTAGTCTGGGTGACAATCTAGAAACGCTCAATCTGATTTCTTATCTCGGCAATCAGTGTCTACAATCATGCCAAAGAAATTGACAGCCATCAGGCCAACATTTAGGGTGTATGTGAGATCATTGTAGTTGCCAGATGCGCAAGAGGGGAGGAGAAGGAGGATGTTGGAAAAGATCATGCATTTCTTGGCAAAGGTTTTGCAGTAGCCTGAAAAGAGGAAGCTACAGAGCCCAAAAAGAAGGGTGAGCTGCATTTGGGATGTGTAAGAGTGGGCAAGAAGCTGTTGGGTGGCAAGAAGTGTCGCATTCTTTTTCTTGTCATTTGCAAAAACTATCGAGGAAGCAGCAACGTTCAAAATTCCAGCTTTCCTAATGTGCTCGAGGGCATCGAGGATGAGTATGATAGAATGGACGGGGTGGAAGTGCTTTGGGAGGAGCATTGGGTCTTTGTCGAGTAGGGTGGAAGAGTTTAATGTTCAACAAGATTTGAATTTGAAATGATGAAAGCCACTGACACAAACACCACGCCATCACCATTCTAACCCCCAATTCTCCTTTCTCATCCCTTCTCAGCAACCTTACCTCCTCTCACCCTCTCCCTCTTCACGTTTGAGATCTTTTCACGAGCATATCCTTATGCCTTCCAATGAGCACCACAAGTGGCTCAAGAAGTGTGATTGGCCTGCGGTACAAAGAGCCATGCTTGCCCCAGATCGGAACGTAGATTTGCTCGTGAGAAAGTACAAGGAGAAAGATGAGCATGGACGACTGCCACATCATTGGCTCGCAGCGAAAGCTCAGACACACACACATGCTCTTGCCTATGTGGGCGTGCAGTCGATTGAATTCAATTACGAGGCCCTCACCACACGAGACAAGGAAGGCGAAACTCCCATCGACATTGCCCGTAGGAGTGGAGCCTGTGCTGAGATCATCAGCTTGCTCTCCCTCACTCCCGAAAAAATTCGTTCGTTGGGTTGGGAGGGGATGCGCCGCTTGTACGCACCAGTGGCTTATTGGAGGGGTGAGATGGTTATATGGATCGAATCACGATCGTGGGTAGACTGTCACAAGTGGATCGATGAGCACGATGACGAGTTGGTGCGTGAAGTGCTCAAATACAGCAATTCTAATCTTCTTCAACATGTTGCTCAGGTATACAGCGAGTCCCTCGTGTTTCTTGCTCTTCGAATGATCCATCGACACCCACTTTCCCTTCAGGCTACCGGCGATAACTGGCCCCAGGGAGCCACGCTCCCTGATTTTGCTCAAAACCAAAATGCGTGCAGAGAGGTTGTCAAGGTTCTCCGCCTCACCCCCAAGTACGTCTCCTCCACCCCCTTCTCCACCCTTCTCCGACAACACCTCCCCAAGCAGTTCGTCGACTCGTCGATCTTCGGCACCTACAACACCGCTTGCACGTTCATCAAGCACATGAAGTACGACAAGGCTGAGCTGGTCGAAATTGAGGCCGTCCTCAAGCCGGCTCGCAAGTGCGACGTCTGCAGCTCCCTCGGCGCGAAACCTTGCGCGCGGTGCAAGAACACGTTCTACTGCTCATCCGAGTGCCAGAAGACTGCGTGGAAGAAGCACAAGAAGACGTGCAAGGCGCCGACCACCCCTCCTACCACCCAGGCCGAGCTCAGAATCCTTCACAAGGGCATTGCGTTACTGAATATGTGCATCCAGAGACCTGGGGCTGGGGATGGACCAACGAGCGTTGTGCTGGGGTTCCTGGCACTTGGTTCAGCGTATTAATAACATTAAACCACCGATTCATGAGAAACAATGAAAATTTGCTATTTTTTTAAATTAGCTGGTTCGCATCGTTCTCGATGTTGTTGGAAGGGGGGTGCAACGTCCCTCGCATGACTCGCAGTACTCCAGGGGGTTTCTGCGTTACGAGAGGGGACCGGGGAGCAGGTGTGCAGCTGGGGGGCGATGCTGTGGAGGATTTTTGACCCTTCTGAGCCCACGTGGGAAACCGGTGATGATCGAGCCAATCTGGAAGGAAGCCAGCGTGTAGCAACAACCTAGTCCCCGCTTAATATCTTGTTGGTGGGTGCACCCGGTGCATGTAAAGCCAGCCTTCACAATTTTCTGGAAGAGGGGGCGTGGTGGAGCACGGCAAGGTGACTTGATGAGAAATCGGCGATGAAGATTGCCAAAAATTCGATGAAAACCACTTTCCGACCAACAATAAATTGCTCATCACAGGAAGGCGATGAAAAGCAGCTGTGGTCACCGACATAAAGCTTTTTAGGCCGCGCAAGCAGGGTAACGGCAAAGCGCCAAAAACATTTCGTGGGAAATTTCCAAAAAACTCAATTTTGTCCACCTTTAGAGTTTTTTCATTGTCGCGGTCAGATTTTTTGCTTATATTACGATATATTAATTGACATTTTGTGGTTTTTATACACTTTTGAGTAAAAGAAGTTGCAATAATTTAGATTAATCATACTAAACGAATTAGACAAATTTAAAAATGATCTTAAGATTAATTTAAATTATTGAAACTTCTTTTACTCAAAAGTGTATCAAAACCTCAAAATGTCAATTAATATATCGTAATGTAAGCAAAACATCTGACCGCGACAATGAAAAAACTCTGAAGGTGGACAAAATTGAGTTTTTTGGAAATTTCCCACGAAATGTTTTTTGCGCTTTTGCCGTTACCCTTCTTGCGCGGCCTGAACAGCTTGATGTCGATGACCACGGCTGCTTTGCATCGCCTTCCTGCGATGACCAATCTTTTGCTGGTCGGAAAGTGGTTTTGATCGGATTTTTTGACAATCTTCATCGCCGATTTCTCATCACATCACCCACCGTGCTCCACCACGCCCCCCTCAAGCCAAAAAACTGCAACGGCTGGCTTTTACATGCGCCTCACTCCCACCACCCTCAAGATGTCAAACGGGGACGAATTTGCTACAGTTTCCCACGCGGGCTCAAAAGGGCCAAACATCCTCCGCAGCATTGCCCTCGCGCTGCCCCCACCCACCCCGGTCCCCCCTCGGTCTACGTGGAAACCCCCCTGGAGTAATGTGAGTTGTGCGAGGAACGTTGCACCCCTCTTCCAACATCGAGAACGATGCGATCCAGCTAATTTCCCAAAATAGCAAAATTTCAATTGTTTTTCTCATGAATCGAATCGGTGGTTTAATGTTATCAATACGCTGGACCGGGCAACAGGAACCCAAGCACAACACTCGTTGGTCCATCCCCAGCCCCAGGCCTCTGTATGCACATATTCAGGAGGGCCATGCCCTTGTGGAGGGTTCGGAGCTCGGCTTCAGTCGCCAACACCCCCGTCGGCGCCTTGCACGTCTTCTTGTGCTTCTTCCACGCTGCTTTCTGGCACTCGGCCGAGCAGTAAAAGGTGTTCTTGCACCGTGAGCAAGGTTTCGCGCCCAGGGAGCTGCAGACGTCGCACTTGCGAGCCGGCTTGAGGACGGCCTCAATTTCGACCAGCTCAGCCTTGTCGTACTTCATGTGCTTGATGAACGTGCAAGCGGTGTTGTAGGTGCCGAAGACCTCCTCGTCGACGAACTGTTTGGGGAGGTGTTGTCGGAGGAGGGTGGGGAAGGGGGTGGAGGAGATGAGCGTGGGGGTGAGGCGGAGGACGTTTCGGATTTCTTTGCACGAATTGTAGCCTTCAGAAAATCCATGTAGACTTGCGCCAGCAGGCCAGTCAGCGAGAATAACGCTGAGAGAAGGTGGGTGCCGATGGATCATTCGAAGAGCAAGAAACACGAGGGAGTCGCTGTATACCTGGCTGTTCATAGCAGCCTGTCGAAGAAGATCAGAATTCCTGTATTTGAGCACTTCACGCACCAACTCGTCATCGTGCTCGTTGATGAACTTGTGACAGTCTGCCCACGATCGTGATGTTATCCACCTCATCAACTCATTTCTCCAATAACCCACTGGTGCGTACAAGCGGAGCATCCCCTTAAAACCCAACGAACGAGCTTCCTCGGGAGTGAGGGAGAGCAAGCCGATGATCTCAGCAAAGGCTCCACTCCTACGGGCAATGTCGATGGGAGTTTCGCCTTTATTGTCTCGTGTGATGAGGGCCTCTGGATTGAAGCAAACCGACCGAACGCCCACATAGGCAAGAGTATGTGTGTGTGTCTGAGCTTTCGCTGCCATCCAATGATGTGGCAGTCGTCCATGCTCATCGACCTCCTTATACTTTCGCACAATCAAATCTACGTTCCGATCTTGGTGATGCATGGCTACATCTACCGCAGGCCAATCACGCTTCTTGAGCCACTTGTGGTGCTCATTGGAAGGCATAAGGATATGCTCGTGAAAAGATCTCAAACGTGAAGAGGGAGAGGGTGAGAGGAGGTGGGTTGCTGAGAAGGGAGGAAAGGAGAATTGGGGAATGGTGTGCTGGGATAAATTTGAAAATGATTGAAATTGACATCATTGAATTTTAAAAACCCATAATCCTCCCCCCACTAAACACGTAAAAGTCTATATACGCACCAGCTTGCTCTCTTCCACCCTATATTCTCCCACTAGCCCAGAAATACAATCTAAGATGCAATCAATCGTAACAACTCTTCTGCTCCTGGATATTTTATGCAGTTCTTATGCATTCACATCCTCCTCCTCCACAAACTTTCGAACAACAACACAATTGTTTGTGTCCTCCTCCACCCACCTCCGAAGGGCCTTCGTAACCAAATCCCTCGGCATCCTCACAACTTCCCTAATCTTCCCTCAACGTTCCAATTCTGAGCAAGGCTATTCTTCAGCATACCTAGCGGAGCCCACCAAGGAGTTTAAAGCCTCCGAGGCAGAGCGAGCCACGTACAAGCAGACCCAGCTAGCAATCAAAAAGGACTTTGTTCTTGTCCTGCAGACCCTCGTTGATCCCAACACCAAAACAGAGGATCAGGTATTCAGTGTTCTCTCCGATTTAATCAAGCTCACTATCCGCACTGGTGGTCTTCCGGACGGCGTGAAGAAGGAGGACTTGGTCAAGGTGAGCGAGCAGAGCGAGCGTGCCTTTGGAAGCTACATCACTAAATGAAGCTACATCCACTACATCCACTTTAAACTAACCCACCCTCGCTTCGCTCGCGCAGCTGATCCGTCGCAAAAAGGCTGATGGCAGTGTTAAAAATGGCTACTGGACCACAAGGGTTGAGGTAGAGTACCAGAACTTGACGCGGGAGATTGCATACCAGCAGAACCCCAACAAGGACAAGCAATCCGTTCCTATATCGCCGTACAATTCCGGAAAGTGAATTGGAAGAAAAAATTCAAGAACTAAGGACCTACATTTAATTTCATCACACTTTATTTACTCAAAGCTAAAATCTTCTGGTTTGCCTCAACGCATTTCGCATTGGCTTCAGAGACTCGCACGTTCGCCAAGCACATATCTTTCGCAAATTGAATCTTCATGCTCTTCATGTCTCTACCAAACTCATCCCGAGCACATTCCGCGTCCTGCCTTGCCGCCTCCAGCACCCCGCCCCACTGTTCGAGTCCGTAAATTTTGCTACCCAAATTTCTTATTTCTTGCTCGCTCAGCTCTGCATTTTCTTCGTATGAGGACAGTGCGGCCTCGACCTTCTGACTTCTCACGGTCAGCAAATTGTTCATGGCGAGTAATGTGCTGATTCTATCGTTTTCGACAGCTTTCTGATGTTCCTGCCGTTCGCATCTTGCTTCCAATTCTCTTACAAAATGTTTGGACTCTTCGTAAGTCTGGATTTGGTTCTCCAGGTCGCGTATCCTGCTCTCGTACACTGTCTGTCGCTTTAGCGATGTACGAAGAGCATCGCTCAGCTCAGCATTTCGGGCCGCTTGCTTACTACTGTCAGCTCGAACGAAGTCAAGCTCTCTTTCCGCCGAATCAACCAGCTTCGCCATAGCAATCATGCCCGCCTCCTGCTCTTCCCCACTGTAAGGAAGCCTCCGCGCCTGCTGGCTCGCAGTTGGAACCTGCCGATTTATTCGCGCCGACGACGTAATGAAGGTGTGGGTCTTTGGAGAGTATTCAGGTGGCGGAGGGGGAAAAAGTTGAGGTGGTCTTGATCTTGTGTAAGAAACAGGCGTTTGAAGTAATTTAAGGCTAGATTTTGGCTCTTGCACATATCTTCTATCTACAAGGCTCTCAAAACTATGATTTAGCGCCATGCTGTGTGTTTTGCTTCGGATATCTTCGCTTTATTTAACAATCATAAAAATAAATTAAAAACAATAAACTATTACTGCTTCCAACTCAAAATGGGCGCAGGTGCAAGCGCCGCAGAGCACTCTCCTCGCACACGTGAGCGCAGGGGTTCTTCTCTTCATAACCATCATGGGCTAAACGACTTCATGATCCATAACCTTGAGAACAGAACAAAGTTCAATAAATCAGAGCTTAAAACCCTCCAGCAGCACTTCATGGACCTGGCCGCAAAGCAGGGCAACGAGAACACCATCACCGAGGCCGAGTTCCGCGAGGCCCTGGCATCAATTGGCATTGTTGAGTCGGATAGAGTGATTCTGCATCAGGTGAGTAATACAAGCAATACTCGCCAACTCGCCATACTCGCCATACCCACACAAATCATATTCCTACCCGGCGCATGAACAGGTCTTCACCACCATGGACACCCAGTCGGTGAAGCAAATCAACTTCAAGGACTTTGTTACTGCGGCATCTATCCTTGTCGCCTCTGATAATGTCAAGGACAAACTCAACTTCAGCTTCAGCATGTACTGCGGCGAGGGCAAGAAAGAGGTGAGCAAGGAGGATATGAGCAACATTCTAACGCACCTGAACAGTGCGAGTAGCTGGTTTGGGACTCCGGCTCTGACTGCCGAAGAAATCTCTGGGTTGGTGAGTGAGGTTTTTGAGAAACACGATCTCGAGAAGACTGGTCAGCTGAACTACGCGGAATACATGCATGCCGTGGCCGAGAACCCGGTGATCGTTCAGTTCCTGAAGGGCGACAAAGGAGAGGGGGAGCGCAGGGTGACGAAGAACATTCAGCTGCCGATTTGGTGGGTTGATTTTGAGGTGAGCGATAAGAGCGCAGCGGTCAGCCGATCGCAGCGGAAGCTCCCCCCCCACAACCCAAAGTAATTTCCACACCTCAAAAATTGCCCCTTAGTAAACCATCACTGAATTAACCCACTCGCTTCGCTCGGTGCAGGTCCATCTGAACGGCGCGGGAGTAGAGTCTTACGAATCGCTAATTCAGTCGGAGGAGCTGAAAGCACTGGTGAAGGTGACCCGCGAGGACAGCAGCTGTAAATCGGTGATCATTACAACGCTGGAGTTGGACGAGGGCAAGAAGGGATTTTCCGTTCGGGAGGAGTGGCACGGGCCGTTCAACTCGTTGACGGTAACCGAGAGTGCGTTTGTCAAAAAGTTAACCGAGCTCGGAGACGCCGCGGCTTATACCCTCAAGGTGAAAGAGAATATCTATCTGTAACCGACTTTTCTAGAATAGATTTGGCAAGAGAGTTCTACGTATTATTTTTTGCTCTTATTGATAAAGTTACCTTTTGCCTTCCCCTCAAAGCCAGCCCTTCCATTTTTACTTCCACT
>BRYC01001032.1:0-11139 GCA_030267985.1 Parmales sp. scaly parma
GAGGGAGTCGCTGTATATCTGGCTGTTGCAAGCAAGCTGTAGAAGAAGATTAGAATTGATGTATTTGAGCACTTCACGCACCAACTCGTCATCGTGTTCATTGATGAACTTGTGACAGTCTGCATACGATCGTGATTTGATCCACTTAACCATCTCATTCCTCCAATAAGCCACTGGTGCGTACAAGCGGCCCATCCCCTTCCCATCCAACGAACGAGCTTCCTCGGGAGTGAGGGAGAACAAGCCGATGATCTCAGCACAGGCTCCACTCCTACGAGCAATGTCGATGGGAGTTTTCCCTTCCTTGTCTCGTGTGATGAGGGCCTGTAGATTGTAGCAAATCGACTGCATGCCCACAAAGGCAAGAGTATGTGCGTGTGTCTGAGCTTTCGCTGCGAGCCAATGATGTGGCAGTCGTCCATGCTCATCTCTCTCCTTGTACTTTCTCCTAAGCAAATCATCGTCCCGATCTGGGTGACACAGGGCTTCTCGTACCGTGGGCCAAGCACGCTTCTTGAGCCATTTGTGGTACTCATTGCAAGGCATAAAGGATATGCTCGTGAAAATATCTCAAACGAAATCGGGAAAGGTTGACTGAGGCAAGAATAGTTTAGAATGGTGTAATGGTGTACTGGGGTAGCATTTGGGACAATGGTTACCTGTAGAGAGCGTGGAATCGAGCAAATTGCCCCAGACAAAACAAATCAATCTAACATTCAATAACAACACATTTTACAAGTTTTACCTTCCTCTCGACCCTTGTTTCTCCCAGTAGCCCATTAATACACCCCTCAGCCCTCGTCCCACACCTCCCCCGTCCAATCTCAATTAAGTCTGTGAAGATGGACGAACAGCTCCTCCACGGGCATAATGATACTGTGAGTTGCGTGGCATTGCGGAGTAACGGTCAGGTGGCATCATGTAGTTTGAGCGGATCAATCATTGTCCACTCGCCCAGCTCCAACAAGGTAGAATATCGAGCTGACAATGTTTTTGCCGATGGTGTCAGAGGTCTTTGCTATCTTCTGGATGGCTCACTTGTGGCTTGTGGCTATGGTAATCATGGTCCCAACTTGAAGGTACTTAGCCCTTCCCTCGAGTTGGTCCAGACCTTGGAGGGACACGATGGTTATGTTTGGTGCGTCACCGTCTCTCCATCAGGCTCCCACTTTGCTTCAGGTGGAAGTGATGGGAAGGTGATGCTTTGGTCGGAGTCGGGGGAGGGTGGCGAGTGTACGAGAGTGCAAGTGCTAGAGGATCACACGGATTGGATTCGTGCAGTGTGCTTCTCCCCCGACGGCAAGCAGCTGGCTACTGGAAGTGACGACCAGTCCATCAACCTCTACAGCTTCAACGAGGGAAGTGCCATCTTAGCGCACACGTTGGAGGGCCACACCCACTACGTCTGGTCCCTCTCGTTCTCTCCCGACTGCAAACTCCTTTGCTCGGGAAGTGGCGATAAATCCATCAAATTTTGGAACCCTGCCGATGGAAGCTTGGTGAAGAGCATCGACCAGGCTCACACCCATTACGTCAATAGCGTCTCATACTCCCCCAACGGGCGTATTCTTGTGAGTGCCAGTTTCGACAAAACGATGAAGATCTGGGATGCTGAGACTTTCGAGCTCAAGCACACGTTTGAGCAGGAATACCGCACCAGCCAGCTCACCATTACGGCCGATTCCAACTACATTGTTTCGGGAAACACAGACCACACGGTTAGAATCACCCCCTTCCGAGAGTACACCCGCACAGCCCTCACCCCCATTCTAAATCTCATTCTCCACATCGTCTACAAGCGAGACTACGTGTCATTCCCAAAACATACTCGGCGGACTCCAACCCACGCCCACACCATTAGATTGCTCGGCGAGTGCGTTTACAACGGCGGCTACAACGTCACCTCCGAAATTCTCTCCTTCCTCTCCCCAGCCCACCTCCCCATTCAGATCACTCCCACAAAATGGAATTTAAAAAAATAAAATCACTTCACCTTTCTTTCTAACATTTAATTTCCATGTGACAGCTTCCATAATTGCCACTCCTTTCGGCCTTCACCAAGCTAAATGCTCATTGTCTTATCTGGATCACGATGAGCCTTGTGTTGCTCTTCAAGTCCGGCATGCTAAGTAGAGGACGCCCCTGCCAGGATCTCTCTTTTGGCAGCGAACCAGCAGCTTAGCATTGCGCGGCCGTTTTTGTCTGTAGTTGGTGACGCGAAGTAAGCAATATAATATAATATATATAGTAAAAACAATATTTTATTTTCCACTCCACTCCATGTCATTCCACTCCAATTATTAGTCATATTACCCCCTATTGCCAACCCCAACCATGTACCCCGCCACAAACACGACAACCACGCCCAAAATAAGTTCCAGCCTCTTCCGCATCCACCTCCAAATCCAAATCCAAATCCAACCCCCCCTCCACATCCCAAACTCCACCTCCACACTCTTCTCTCGGCGCTTGTTACTTTCCACATCATCAACATAAACAATCTCCACCACCCTTTTAATTGGCACCCCAACCACAACATCCACCAGTCTTGCCCCCCCACTGAATTCAACGTTCAGCGTGCTCCCCGCCCCGATTTTGACCTCGCTGGCAAATCTAACAACCACGCCAACTCCCCCAATTCCAAAACTGCATTCCACAGCCACGCCATCCACGTCACAGCTCACCACCTCGCTCGCAGTTGTGGCGATCCCAAACTCCTTAACCACCAAGCTGCCGAACTCGCACACCAGCTTGCATCTGCCCTCCGCAAGCGTTTTCATTTTCAAACTCTTGCCCACGCCGAGCTCTCCGGACTGGCTGAACGAGCCCCACCCGCCGTTCAGCGTCACAAAGCACTTGAAGTTATCCGCATTATACCTCGGCTCGAAGCTAACCTTGGCCGAAACTGAGTCGTACTTGAAACCGCAAGCTTGATCATAAACGTTGTAGTGGGCCATGCTCCTGGAGTACAATAATCCGCACTCGGGTTCGTTCCAGGGGGAAGCTGTAGTTCCGTTGTGGCGCTTTCTAATATACCCTGCGAACTCCTCTGCAGCCGCAGTCTCCCAATTCTTTAATGCACCCGCAATATTTGGAGAGGTGAAACCTAAGCGGGAGTTAGAAAATTGAAAATAGCTCGCTCGGTTCCATTTGCTGCTCGGTTTTTTGTTCCCCCTTTCCGCTGCTCTCAGCTTTCCGCACTGTGGTCGCTCGCAGCACGCTCGATGCTCGCTTTGCTCACCCCCTCACCCCCTCACTCACCCGTGCTAACAATGGTCTCGTATTTCATTCCATCCCACCCATCAATTTTGCCGTTTGGGTACGAGCAAACACATATTCCCGAGTCGCCATTAAACAAATGTTGTTGTAAATCGACGAAAGGGGGGTTCGTGACCACGTTGTTGTCGAGCAACATTTGCCTCGCCCGGTTCTCGTGCTCAACGGGGAATATGTTGTCGAACCCAACCGCCGCGTTCAACCCCGTGCCGCACAGCTGGTCGACAAAGCAGCCGATGGCGTAACTGTTTAAACAGTTGGAGGCGTCGACGTTGGCAACGTAGTAGCCGTAGTCCTCTCTCCAGCACGCCTTCTCGTAGTTCGCGGCCGAAAGATCAGCCCGCTGTGAGTAGAAAACAGCCGAATCTGCGCCGAGCGAGCAAAACAAAAAAATTAGTTGAGGTAGGGTTGTGTTTGCTCGCTCGCTCGCTCACCGTCATCCCCCATCCACCCCGCCATAACAGCGCACGACCGGAGCCCCGCCACGTAGTAGCTGCCAATGAACGTGTTGCTTCCGCTCATGGCCGTGTCGTAGGTGTTGAACTGGTCGCACGTCAGCACCCCGTCCGCCTTGGTGTCCAGGGCTACAATGGAATCCATTTGGGCCTTCACGTTCGCCCAAACGGTACCCAAGAAACTCAGCGTTGGATCGCTCTGCTGCACAACAAGCAGGGTCTTAATAATCTCCGCCAACGCTCCGTCAATCGCCCACCCGCCCGTCCCGAAACGCATGACGCACCCTCCCTGGGCAAGGTCGAAGTTTCGAACGAAGCACGACGTCCTCAAGTTCTTCGCCAATGTCGGAAACAGCCTCTCCATCAGCGTCGTGTAGCCATAGACGTGGGTGCAATTGACGGGGCAGCAGCCGTTCCCTTCGGTTCCCAGAACGGTCCCATCCTCGCACGCGAAAATTGTGACACTGTTCATCGTGGCCACCCTTCCCGCAGCAGAGTCCAGAAGATCCGGAGGAATCGTGGAGCTGTCCATACAATAGAGTTTATACATAAATGTTTTGTTAGCAGTGGCGAGTAAAAAACATTTTGCTTTAGTTTTTTGCTCTCGCTCCGCTCCGCTCCGCTCCGCTCACCTAAACATTGAGCTGACGTACTTCTTGGTGTTGCTCAGCAGCATTTTCGAATTTTTACCAAAATACGCCCCAACCTCCCCAGCATCTTGAAACCAATTGTTGTACATGTTACCGAGCCTCGCGGGGAGAATGTTCTGGTCAACCCAATCCGTAGAGTTCAAGCTCGTGACGTTCATTCGGTTTGGATAGTGCCAGCACAACACGAAACCAACGCTCGCCGACGAATTGGCCGCCACGGTGAACGACTGGACAACGCCTGCTGTGTAGGTTGTGGTTTTCGGAGACGGAGGGGTGGGCGGGGTGATGCTGGGATCGGTGTCGTTGTGGGCCACGAATGAGTCAAAAAGCTCCTCTTCGTCTGCTGCCGACGTGATGACTGTTGTCACTGTTGGCACTAAACCATCCACGCTCTCTAAACACAGCGTCCCGTAGAACTCGTCGTCAATAGGGACGGAGTTGCTGGACCTGCGCCAAATCCGTTTGCGGTGTTAGTTACTTTTGTTGTCTTCCACAACAATATTTTATTTTACTCACATGACAATCCCATTTGCCGTGGGAGTGTTGACATTCTGATCAAGCATTGCGTTGCTCGCATCGTCACCCCACTTGACCCCCTTCCACCCAATGAAGTTCACCTGACTCTGCATGAGGCGGATGTCCACCGGCTCGTTCGAGGGGTTATCGACGTGAAAGGTGAACGACGAAAGGGGGAGGGATGAATTCTTCACATCGGTGGGGATCATAGGAGTTGTTGCTTCGAGGGTGACCTGGCAGGGAAAGTCATCAATGTCGTAGGTGATGTTCGCGGTTGGGTACTTTCCCTCCATCGTGATAGATTTTATGGGGGGGAGAACTGAATACTTTTCTCTCATTCGGTCAGGGGATGATGGAGTAGGGGAAAGCAGCGCAAACGCCTGCGTTTTTGTTGATGGAGACGAGGAAGAGATGGAAAAGAAGTTGCCGTCGAATGGCGTCTCGTTCGTTACCTGGTCGCCGTATATGCCGGTTACATTAAATCCTTGGAGGGACCCATCACCAGCCAAGAAAATGTTTCCCCCACCGAAACCTCCCATCGGGAAGTCCACGTGATTCAACTGGGAGCCAGTGTAAGTGAAGGGTGGCGGGGTGGAACTGGAACTGGAACTGGAGGGGGATTTTAACAAGGGTGCGTCAAATTGGTTGCTTCCGCCTCTACTTGCGAAGGACAAGGTGTCAAAAGGGCTCGGTGGAGTTGGATATCGAGACTTTGACTTTGAGTTGGAGTTGGGATTTGATGGGGGGCAGCATTTCCCTTCACAGCATGGCATGTTGTACAATAATGGAGGTTATAAAAATGCCAAAAAAGAACTGAAAAAAAATAAAAAATAGCCAATCAAAATCGGCACCATGGCTGATGAGATACTCCCTATACGTCAAAAGAGAATAATGCAGTCAATCGGTTGCTTGAAATTGCAGCAGCTTTCAAAACAAGCAAGTCAAAGAAAATGGCAACTGACTCCCCTCTTGCTCAGGGCAAGAAGCACGTTGCCAAGGGCCAGCATACGACAACCGGCTACTATAAAACAAACGTCCCCTGCGGTCTGCAAGAGCTCCACCTTACATTTACTGGGAAAGGGGTAGAGCTAGCACTAGAGAGCATACCGGGAGGTCTTTTGCAGGCCTACGTGTTCATCAACTCGCCGGAGAAGATGATATTCCTCTTGATTTCGATCTTGATCAGCACCTTGACAACCGGTTTTGCGAGCGCCTTGATCTCATTCGACATGGACGTGTCAGTTGCAAACAGGAAGGAAGTGCCGCTGTTCTACGGCTACATCAAGGACAGCAACACGGAACGCGGAATCACGTTCGTTTTGTTGATTATGCTTGCCAGTCTTCACAACCTCAGTCGCACCATTGGAACCGCACTGCTCCTCTCAGTGAGCAAGGAGCTTACCTTCGGCATCATTCTCGCAGAAATAGCTTTGTAATTACACAGGTGAGTGAGCGCTATGAGAGAGAAGCGACTTCATCACATTCTAATCAACTTCCCCTACGTGCAGGCATGTTTCACCTTCGAGGCCCAAAACTCGTAGGAGGAGCTCTGTTTTCCTTCCAGACGATTGTGAGTCAGTGCTACCCCTTCGTTTCGCTGTACTTCTACAGGAGGAGTACAGCGATAGAGAACAAAACAGACCCTGACATGCTAAACATGGCGTTCACCTTCCTGGCGATCGTTTGGTTAGCATGCGCGGTCGCGTTCCTGGTCGTTACGAGATCAGAATTCTACCACACGTTCATATCAACAATAACGGGCTGGCAGTTCACCATCGACTCGTACAACAAGAGCGACAATCCTGAGACAAAGATGCTCTCTATCTTCGACAACCACAGCAGCTTCACGGAGAGCATCAAGGATGAGGTGATCGCCTACATGCGCGACAACTGGGCGGAGTGGGTGCGAACAGAACCGGCGTGGTTCACTCCAAAGTTTATCGCATCCGTCGGCGACGAGTTCATTCCGGACGCCCACCTCCTTCAACTGGACGCGAACGCGGGGGGAACTAGACAACGCCGGAGGTCCAGCGTGCAGAGCGTTCGCGAGTTTTTTGAAACTTGAAACTTAAAATAAGGAAAATTTCGAATTTCTAAGCAGCGTTATCAAATTGCCCACTTTCATTTTCTTCCTCCTCCTTTTCCTTTTCATCTACCAGCCCAAATTGTATCAGGCCGTCGAGCCGCTCTAGCATGGCCGCCCGCTCCTCCTCCGTGACCCCCCCGTCAGTGTCATCAGCAGCATCGGCATCAGCATCGATTCCAAGCTGCGACATGTCCAGGCAAATTTCCATTCCGCCCACTACTCCTACGTCGCCCCCCCCCTGTCCTTGTCCCAGCCCCCCTTCCAAATTGTCAAAATTTAAATCGCCATTGTTATCACTGTCGCTGTTCGACTGCTGTGAGCTGTTCGGGAAGACGACCACCTCGCCGGCAAAATCGTTTTCGTCAGCATCAAAAGAGGCATCACCATTATTTTCGTTATTTTCGGCATCCTGTGGCCCATTGTCCATGACCAAATCATCGCTATCACCACCACCATCGCCATCACCATCGCCATCACCATCGCAATCCTCCGCGTCCATGGCCCTGCCAAGGCTGTCGAAGATGTCCTTAACGGCAGCTGCCTCCCCGTAGATATACATGTCTCGCGACTGCGACTGCAAATGCGACTGCCCGACAAGCGCCACATCCTCCGAGTAAACAACCGCGTCATTGGCCGCCGTGTCAATCTGCAGGAAGACGTGCTTGGTGGAGGAGCCCTGCGCGTCTTCCTCAGACGCCACCCCGTGGAGCTCCACTGCCGAGACGAGCACGGTCACCGTCGTGGTCAGCTGGTGCACTGCGCCGAGCGAATTGAGTGGGTTAGTTCTGTAGCAATTTCGCGGGATTCATCGCGAGTATTTTCGTCTTCATCAAGGCTTGCGTGCGAAGCGAACCAGCAACACCTACACTAGTTGCGACTTGCGAGCGAAGCGAACCAGCAACACCTACACTAGTTGCGCCTTGCGAGCGAAGCGAACCAGTCGCAACTAGTGCAACACCTACACTAGTTGCGACTTGCGAGCGAAGCGAACCAGCAACACCTACACTAGTTGCGACTTTGCGAGCGAAGCGAACCAGCAACACCTACACTAGTTGCGACTTGCGAGCGAAGCGAACCAGCAACACCCACACTAGTTGCGACTAGCTCGCTTCGCTTCGCTTCGCTTCGCTTCGCTTCGCTTCGCTTCGCTTTGCTTTGCTTCGCTTGCTGCTCGCTTCGCTTCGCTTCGCTTTGCTTTGCTTCGCTTGCTGCTCGCCTCGCCTCGCTTCGCCTCGCTTCGCTTCGCCTCGCTTCGCTTCGCTCTTCACCTTCACCATTCTTCTCGAACACAAGCGCTGCCCTTGCCTTTTCCGCCGGGGAGGTTGAGTTGGGCACGAGGCGGATTGAGAGGGTGCAGGAGCCAAGGCCCCTGTAGGATGGGTTCGGGATTGTGCTGGAGAATGTTTCTGGGGCCACGATTCCGCAGTCCCAGTAGTGGAATACGGATGTGGCTTGGAGGGTCATTTTATACAGCGTAGAAGACCTTTATGTGTTTACAAAAAACTCACTAAATTTCTCGTTGGTTCCCATTTTATATTTCCTTCTAGTTACAATGAGCGGAAGGGGACAAACTGGTGGTCGTGGTCGGGGACGGGGAAGGGGCTACCGAGGTGGAGGGGGTAGAGGTCGGGGTCGAGAGGGAGAACATCCACTTCCACAGCAGCAGCAGCAGCAACAGCAGCAGCAGCAGCCGCAGCAGCAGCAGCAGCAGCAGCAGCAGCAACAGCAACAGAGACAACAATTCACCCAGCCTTTCAACCCCAATGCAAATGGTCGTGGTGGAAGCGGCAGAACGCCCGGCCGAGGACGCGGAGGGGGGCGCACCTTTCAGCAAAACGATTTTGGCAATAATAACGCTAACCCCGTACAGAGTTCCGCTCCAACCACCGCCCCCACCACCCCCACTACCACCGCCCCTACACCCAGCAAGGAAGACGCCAAGAAAGAGAGGCGTCGTGTAAAGAGACAAAACCAGCGCAACAACAACAACAACAATAAAGTTAACACCAACTCCAAATCCAACAACTCCACAAACCTAAACGACTCCACCAACACTGACGACTCGTCTCAGTCTTGGTTAGAGGACAAGGAGATCATTTCTGTTGGCGGTTCTACGTGGGTGGTTGTTTACGACGGCAAAGGCCGCAAGTATTATGCCAACCGGGACACGAAAGAGACGGCTTGGAATCTGCCCACAGATACCACCAGCAATACCAACAACAGCAACAACAACAGCAGCTGCAGCAGCAGCAGCAGCAACAACAACAACAACAACAACAACAACAACAACACTAAGCTCCCTCCCGCCACCCCCCCCAACCCCAACCCAAACCCCAACCCAAACCCCAACCCAAACCTCAACCCCAACCCCAACTCAATGACCGCTGCTAACGCGCTCGACCATTCTTACGAATCCACAAAGTCAGAGATTGACAAACTGAAAGCCGAGCTGACGGCTGACAAGGTCGCAAAACAAAGCCAAATCCAAAACCAACTCCAAAACCAAATTCAAAGCGAAAAGCAAAAGCAGAAGCCCCTCTCCAAGCTTCAGGTAACCTCAAGCGTAACGAGCAAGTCGTTGGGCTTCATCAGCGTCGTCGGCGGGAGCGACCCTGGCGAGCTGGCGAAGAGTTTTGTGGGAAAGGTTTCGAAGAAGAACTCGTACGCTGCGCTGGAAAAGCAGTGCAAGAAGCTCGTCGAGAATGCGGTGGTGTTGGACCGGGCGAACAAGATTATTAGGATGAGGACACAAGCCGGTAGCCCCACCCCGACCCCTACCCCGACCCCTACGAAGAAGAAGGACATCTTCTCAGTCCAACCACAATTCCCCGAGCACAAGCGCAACGTGAGCGTTGGGGCTTTGAACGGCACGAAGTTCTTGGAGTCGGACAAGAAGAGGAGGAGGAGCAGAGAGCCGCCGGAGCCCCAGGCGCCCCCGCCTCCTCCTCCGCAGCAGCCTGAAAAAGCGAGGCAGGAGAAGAAGGTGGAGGTGGAGGAGAAGCGGGTGGAGGAGAAGAGCAGTGGAGGAGAAACGAATTACACGGCGCTGACGATTGCGGCGGCCATAGTGGGGATTGTTGGGTTGACTTTTTTGCGAGTTAAAAATAAATAAAATGAAACGCAATTTTCCATGCAAATATTGTTATTATATCAATTAAATGAAACTGCGTAAGAAGTCTTTCTTTGTTTTGTCGTTGATACAGGCCCTTCTCCAGTCGTCCCAGTGGATGCTCACCACGGTGAAATTTAGTTTTTCCAACAGCCTTCGTTTGAACTTTGTTGTGCCGTTCTCGACGTCTGGTCCGTTACTCTGTAGGTAGTGGAATGGTCCGTTGAACTCAATGGCAATTTTTTTGTTCTCGTTCTTGGAAATCACGATGTCGATGTTCAGCATGGTTGAGGTGTTGAAGGTGACGTTGCTGCTCTCGAACGGTGAGACCTCCATTTTGTGGTCGATGTTGAGCTCGGTCAGGGTGCTGGAGACTAGGTTTTGTGCTCGTGAGTCGGTTACGTCTGATTTTGCCAAGGCTGCCTCAATTTGGCCGAGAAGGGATTCGGGCGGTGGCTCAAGGTTGAGATTCAGTTCCTCGATCTGAGCTGCGGCATAAAACAACGCAAGCTGCTTCAGGCCCTCGTCGTTGAGCTGCAGCCGACCGTCACACGCCCTGTTCCACAGTTTCTCGACCAAGTCTCTCCCCTCGTCCAAGTATCCCGCAATCGCGAAGGACCACAGTGTATTCGCAACGTTCTGCTTGTTTCCGTCTCTAACGAATCGTCCGTGCTGACCCGCCACAGCCTTGAACAACGCCTCGGCTTTGTGCCCGATCATTGCAAACGCCCAGCAGATGTTGCTCATATCCTGCACGTTGCCACTTTTGGCGATCCGCTCATATTCACCCGCTACCGCCTCAAGGAGTTCCACCGATTTATAGCCGAGGGTGGCAAACGCCCACGTGATGTTGCTCAGATCCTGAGTGTTCCCCTCATTCGCAATTCTCTTGCGGAGCTTCTCGATCTCATTGAAAAACCGCTCGTCGAAGATCCTCAGCTTCCCGAGAGAATACGTGATAGTGGCTATCTCTCGGACACCAAAACACTCCTGCGTACTCTGCAACTTTTCGATTGTGCTCTCCAGCAGCCCTTTGAATGTCTCGTC
>BRYC01001034.1:4833-23305 GCA_030267985.1 Parmales sp. scaly parma
CGCCCCCCCCCCCCCCCCTCCACAATTATCGATTGCAATGATTTCTAGAATGAAATCCTTGGCTCCACCCCAAAAGCCCGCAAAGCCCCAAAAGCCCGAAGAAAAACCCAATTACGAACTCGAACCCTCCACGCTCCCCCCCCCTCTATCTGAAGTCAACAAATCATCCTCAATCTCAAGCATGACAAAGCGCGGTTCAGTAGCCATCGCGTCGGGCCTGAAGTCTTTCGTGAACAAGGCCAAAAGACCCAGGTGAGGGAGCGCGCCAAGTAAAAAAACGAAGTGAGCGTACCGTAAGACTAACCCAAGCCCAAATTTCATCCAATATGCAGCAAGATAATAGGGTTAGCAAACAAGCCGAAGAAGAAAGCGTTCAATAGAAACAATTACAACAGCAATAATTCAGATCGTGTTTGCAGGATCCCTCTCAACGACGAAGATCGAATTAGGAGCGTTGCAAGCTGTCTCCCCGGCGCGGCATCGATATCCAGGGAAGATTTCGAGGTGGACGAAGGGGTTGAAGAGCGGGCGAAGATAGAAAAGAAGATTCGGGATCGGAAGAGCAGCATAATGACCCTCGGGGACATGAAGGCCGTTGCGACGACGAATAGGAACTGGAACAGGCAGATTGACGAAGCCTTCAAAGAGATTCGGGAAGAAATCAATATCGGTAACACTGTAGAAAATTTGAGGGCAATCAGTCACGATTGTCACATATTGAGAAGGAAGTTTGGGTCTGGCTTGCCCGAAGTGGAGACGGGGGGGGTGGGGATTTCGGACACCACGAACATGACCAAGACGGAGTTGGCAGCGTTGGAGGATTTTGACACAGATTCGGAAGACGAAAATGATTCCGATGAGGAGTTGGAAGTGGTGGAGGAAATAAAAAATGAGCCAGAGGAAATAAAGTTAGCGGATACCATTAATAACAGCAGCAGCAGCAGCAGCAGCAGCAGCAGCAGCAGCAGCAGCAGCAGCAGCAGCAGCAGCAGCAGTAAAAAGGAGGTGGAAAAAATAATTGCAGAAACAAAAAAGGTTAAGCGCGAGAAGGAGAGGAACGAGGAATGGACCGGCTACAAAGTTGACATCAGCGAAGATGAACTGCAAGAAGCGCTCGGTGGCGAGTGGTTCGTGCTGAGCAGAAGCTATCCATTCTCCGCACCCGATTTTTCAAGCTATCCGATTTTGACAGAGTTGCTGGAGAAGTATGTCGGGATTGGGGGGGTGAGCAGAGGAGTCGAAGGAGGCGAAAAGGATGCTGTTGTGGTGGAGGTGGAGGTGGAGGAGAAAGTGAAAGAGGAGAAAGTGAAGGAGGAGAAAGTGAAGGAGGAGAAAACGGAGGACGAAGACGACAACAAGGGAGAAGAGAAAAAGGAGGAGAAGGATGCTACCCAGTCTCCATCTTCGATACCGGCAAAACAAGACAAAATCCTCAACATGATGAACGACGTTATGTCTGCGAGCCCGGGTGCAGCGACACGAGGAAAGAGAAGCGTTACTTTTCAAAAACTTGCTAAAGAAGAGGGAGAGGGTAAGGGAGAGGGAGAGGGAGAGGGAGAGAGAGAGAGAGAGAGAGAGAGAGAAACAGCAGAGCCAAAACATACCCAAAATAATTCAGCTCACCCCGCTTCAAAAGGCGGCTGCAAGAGCTGTTGCTATTAAAATGAAGAAAAAGAAAAGGGAAGCGGAGGCCAAAAAACAGGAGGCCAAGTTGGAGGAGGCCAAAGTTGCAGAAAAAATTGAGGAGGAAAAGGAGGAGAAAAACACAGAAGAACAGCCACAACAAAATGTTCAGGGCGAGCAGCCAACCCCCCCTCCTCCTCCTGGCGTACAGGGCGAAACAGCAATCGAAACAGCAATCGAAGCAGCAATCGAAACAGCAATCGAAACAGCAATCGAAACAGCAACAGAAACTCCAACACCAACATCAACACCAACAGCAACACTTGAATCAGCAGCACCACCACCTCAAGGTTTACAAGGAGCAACAACGAAACCACCCCCTGACTTCGTAGAAACAAGCGAAGAATGTTCTACTCCACTAAAACCTCCGAGCCCATCCCCATCAACTTTAGGCCCATCATACCCACCGCCATCACCAGCCTCAGCCACCCCAAACAGCCCCCCTCCAGTGAACGCGGCAGGTGGTCCTCCCCGAGGCGACCCCCCTCGAGGTGCAGCACCTCGAGGACCCCCCCCCCGCATGAAAAACGCATTGGCGAAGGTCACCGCGGCGAATAGGATAGGCGGCCCTCCAAGAGGACCTCCCCCATCAATAGTTGGAGGTGCCCCCCCACGAGGTGCCCCTCCCCCCGGTGCCCCTCCCCCCGGTGCCCCTCCCCCCGGTGCCCCTCCCCCCGGTGCCCCTCCCCCCGGTGCCCCCCCCCCCGGTGGCCCCCCCAAGACAGCTCCCCCTAGCTTGAAAACGGCAGTCTCTCTCACAACGGCTGCAAATCGAATCGGAGGCCCACCACGCGGCCCTCCTCCTTCCAAGCCCCCCCCTGCTCCGACTGACCGGGCTCTTGCGGCGTTCGGACCCCCCCCAACAGATACCCTCCCCCCCCAGTAGATAGAACAGGAAAAAAACCGGAAAAACCATGCGAAATTATTTCTGACATTAAATGCCCAAGGTTTGAATATATTCCTATAACTTTGCCAAGTTAATTTCAGCTCCAATCGTTACATCTGTCTTCCCCGCAATGTTCGTGAAGGCATTGTAAAAGCTGTAAAGCATCACCTTGCTCGCGCTGCCCAGCCCAAGCCCATCCTCAAGCGATGATAAACGGTTCGACAGAGCTGTCGTAACTTTCCCAAACGCTTCGGCAGTGGCCTTTGCTACGGTGTCGATTCCGATGGCATTGGCGTTACTGTTTATGATGCGCACCTGCCCGTCGGCCGCAATGGTGAATTGGGCTTTCTCGCTCCTCACAACGCTACTCTGCTGGAAAATACTTTCCGTGATCTCCCCCTGCTCGGCAACGAGCGTTTCGATGATCTTCTGCTCCGTAGCAGGCTGCAGCCTGATCCCCAGCAGCTGGAATTCCGCCAACCTGGCGTGGTTGTTCTCGAAAAGACTGGTGATGCGAATCTCAATTTGGGCGGCAATCAGATCCCTGGATTCGTAGAAGTCCGGAATCGTCTCCCAAAGGACGCACTCCTCCTTCACCATCGCGGTGATCTCACGTCTATAAAAGCTATCATAAGACTGCTGGCGCTCATTGTAGAGAGCAATAAGTTTTTCGGGCCGAAGGTGGTACTGAAGCGAAATATCTACCTTAACATTCTGCTTGTCCTGGGTGGAGGCTAGAATTTCGCTAATCTCCATTAGGACGGCTTCAGAAGGATAGGTGACGAACTCCTTACCCAAACCGAGAAAGTACCTTCCTCCCATGTAAACTCTCTCCTTGTCAATAGACGAGGCTAAGTTGTTTTTTGCCACACCCATCTCCAGTGGTCCAAGGGTGGCAAAGGAGGAAGAGTATAGTATTACAAAGAGGAGGTAAAATGCCAGAACTACAAATAAATAGATTGGGTAGGTAGAGGTGATGCTGTGTGTTAGCCAAGGCGTAAAGCAAGCAAGCAAGCAAGCAAGTCTGCAAAAAATTATATAATATAATATCTTACGAAGTTTGTTGTGGTTCTGCAAGAATGTAGCTGCCCGGTTTGGAATTGATTGGTCCATTTAGGGATAGGCTCGGTATTGCGCTCGATGGCTAAGGTAAATAAAGCTCCAGTTGGGACTTCTTAAAGTAAATTGAATTGTTAATTTGGCAGACACGCGCTTTGGGTGCTTTTGGGGCTTGCTAGGAAATGTTATAAAGTTTAAAGTTTCTCAACATGTTCTCTCACAATTATAAACTCTCCACATTCATTGTCTATCCCAGAGAAAACGGATCACAATTCAAACATGAAGATCACTAATTTTAAGCAATAGTTCTAAGATGGAGAAGAACATGGCAAACCTGAACGCCTTCAAGAACATGCAAACTATGGTGGACAAGGACGATTCCAGTTCCGTCACAGCCTTCACATCAACCACAACCTCCACGAACAAATACGGGGAAGAAGATGCTAATGACCTTGTCGAAGGTTGGGAACACGACCCAAAGAAAATGGAGATTAAGTTTCAGTGCTCTGTTTTGAATTGGAAGGGCCATCTCCCTAAGCGAAAGGAGGACATACTGAAGATCTACGCGTACTACAAGCAGGCAACGATAGGAGATGCTCCTGGTGAAGAGGATCGACCGTTCGAGACGAACGCGAAGGTGAGGGAAAAAAATTGCGCTAAACAACAATACGATCATTTCATTTCTCAAGCAACTAACAAAATAAATCCAAAACCTGTATAGGAAAAATGGGAGGTTTGGAACAAGTGGAGGTGAGCCAGCGAAGCCAGCGAAGCGAACGAGCTTTGAGGAGACGAGAAATATATACGAGCCACCACGAAACTAACACTATTTTCAAATCTTTGGCTCGCTCGCCTCCCCCTGCTCCATTAAAAATGCAACTCGCTTCGCTCGGTGCAGAGGAACTCCCAAGGACGTTGCAAAGCGCCGCTACATAACATATCTCCGCAACATCAGCGAAAAACTCGTCAAAGTCTCCGTGAACGAGCGGCCACCGTTTGGCTTCCCGAAGGAACTTCGCTCCAAAAAACCCATTTGCGCTCGTTGCAACTCGAAAGCCGGGTGCCTTCGCCCGCTTGTTCACGGAGACGTTTCCCACTACGTCCCAGTTCCAATCAAGAACGAATTACTAGATGACGATTGCGACCCAACGTTGTACGAGTACGAGAATCTGAAGAAGTGGTTCGAGCACCACGAAGAGAACCAGCAGTGCAAGTGGGGCCTTCACATGCCCATCAAGGCCGACGAGGCTCAACCATTCATCGCGTGGTTCAACCGCCCCGACGTAATGGGTTTCGTGCCCTACAAGAAGCAAAAGCTAATTCATCTTTTGAAGGAAGTTTTGCACAAGCAGCTCGAGATTTTGTATGCTCGCCAAGTTGACTACAAGGAAAAGCAGGAAAATAAGAATAAAAAGTTGCTCCACCTGGCGCACGAGCGTTTGAACGTCCAGACCGATCGAGTCCTGGGAATGCAGGTGAGAAATGAAATTACAGTGAGCAAAAAAATGCATTGAACTAAACGCACAAAATGGACAGTACTTTCACAAGGAGGTCACAGGCGAAGAGTACACGTTCGAAGTTCCCTGCTTGCGAACCTCGAAGCATTGCAACACGAGAAGAATGGCTTCCAGCGGAAAGAATCACACTCACCCCTTGGAGATTGTTAGGCCTGAGACGGATTACAGCTACTACGAGCGTGCCGTGGCACTGAGGCAAGAAACCGTGAGGATGGGTATGCCTGCCAGCACCGGCAAGGTTTCGAACAGCGAGGAGGTGAGTGGACTGGATCGGATTATGCCCGTGAGATAAAGCAAACAACTAAATACTTTAGAAACCAAATCGCAGCGCACATCAATTCTCGCTGGACGAATTGCGGAGTTCCATCGTCGCCAAGCCGGCGTGATGGAAGCGAAGCTCAACCAGCTCTACCGTGACTGGCGCCACCCCCAGCAACGCAAAGACGTCCTAACTTACTCTGAGCAGTATGTCAAGGAACAACTCGAGGACGCAATCAACTCCTCCAACTGCGAAATGATGGCAACCATTATTTCGCGCGGAGCCCCACCCGATTACGAAACCAGAAATCAAATGACTGCGTTGATTAAGTGCACCATCATGTGCGATCGGGCAGCCATCAAGCTGCTGGTGAAGTACGGCGCGGACGTGAACAAATTTTCAAAGTCCGGCTACAATGCCTTGATGTGGGCGGCCAAGCGCGACGATTTAATCATGATTCACGACTTGTTAGACATGGGAGGTGAGCGAGCGAGTGAGTGAGTGAGTGAGTGCAAATGCTAACCCAATATATTTCAGCATCGCCCGGAATGGAAGGTCCCACAGGGTTGACCGCCGCAATGGTGGCAGCCCGACACGATAGACCGTATGCGCTGGAAGTTATTTGCGACCACGTTCTCCGCAACGACGACGCCAAGCAGCTCGCCGTCGACCGAATCCTGAACACGAGGTCAATTTTCACCGGCAAGACGCCCCTAATGATCTGCGCCGAGGCTCGGATGTTCGGAATGTGCCGAACGCTCTGCACGCTTGGTGCCAGGACGGACATTGCAAACTTCAAAGATTACACGGCGAGCACGCTGGCGTATCACAAGGGGTGGAAAAATTTGGGCGAATGGCTCCAGAAAACGAGGGCAATCGGGCCCAACGGAATAAAAACGTACTCGGACAAGACGGGAGAAAAGAAAGAGAGGTTAGCGACGGGAAATCTGAAGAAGGCGGTTGAGAGCGGAAATATTCTAAGAGGCGAGGAGGGGATGAAGCTGGGAATGAAGCTGCTAGGGCTAGAGGACAAGACGAGCAGTTCGCGAGCCACCACCCCAAAGTCTCCCGGCAGCCGGGGAGGGAGCCCCAGCAGGGGAAATCGTTCCCGCACCGCGAGCCGAGAAAAATCCCCCCTCTCCCCTTCCTCCCCCACTCGCAATCGCTCTCCTTCCCCCACAAGGCAGATTGCCGTTGCGATTCCGCAGGACAAGCAAATTATACTGGACAACATGATGCAGGCAAACGATGGCGGTGTGCCCGAGTACCTCTCAATAATTTACAGCGGCGACGCTCCTCCCGATACGGAAGTTCAAGAGGGCATGACGGCTATGATCAGAGCGAGCATGGAGGGAAACGTGGAGGTGGTCAAAATTCTGATCAAGCAGGGCGCCGACGTGAACCACGTCAACAAAAAGGGCCAAAGCGCGCTGATGTGGGCTGCAGGGGGTTGTGGGACCGTGACAATTGGCGTGATTTTGCTCAAGGAAGGTGCCAATTTCAAGGCCAAGGACACGGAAGGGCTGAACGCCCAGGCGTACGCAACGGACGCGAACAACGAAGCCTTTGGGGATTTGTTGATGGCCGCTAGGATGAAGAGGGCGATCGAAGCTGTGAGGCAGATCGAGAATCCAACGCAGCAGGAGCAGAGCATATCGACCAAGGAACAAAATGCAAACAAAACTGCATTGCTGCTGGAAAAATTTGGCGCAACGCCCCTGAACGTGGATGACGGTGACTATGACAGCTGGAAATGGCGACTGCCGGGAATCGTAAACAGGGAGAACGTCGAGGAAGAAGAGCAACTGTCGTCCGACGACACCGACGAAGAAGAGTATAAGCGGAGAAATTCGATCGGCGACAGGGGAGTTGTGAAAGTGAGGTGCTGCAAGGTGAGTGGAGAGGAGTGGAGTGGAGTGGAGTGGAAACTTAACAAAAAACCTTTACCAACTCAATTCGATGCACAGTGCACGCTGAATATTCCTTGCTCGCACTACAAAACATTCAATGACATGTGGCAGGACAACCCGGGCGGGGTGGGGTACAAGTGGGGCCTGCGAAGCAAGAAGAAGAAGAAGAAGAGGGCGGATCGACCAGAAACTGGTTTGGACTGGCGGTCGATCCAAGCGACCAAGCAATCTGATCAATTGGCAAAGAAGGACAACGAGAGGAAAATGGAAGCGGCTTTTAAGGCGATGGACGTCAACGGCGACGGTTCGTTGAGCAAAATGGAGGTCAAGGTGGCGGTCTGCAACAACGAGGAAATTCGAAATTTGCTCGGCCTCCCGCACATGGCGACGGACGAGTTTGACATTTTTTATTCGAAAATTGACTTGGACGACAGCTTGGCGGTCACGTATGACGAGTTCCACACGTATTTTGCCAAACAGAAGGAGGAAATAGCGAGAGAATTGAGGAACAAGGTGAAGGAGGAGCAATTCGTCAACAAACTGAAGGCGGCGTACAAGATGGTCGACTTGGATGGCGATGGTGATGTGAGCAAGGTGAGCGAGCGAAGTGAGCGAGCCTTGATGAAGACGAGATAAACGAGCCACCGACTAACATTTTATATTATTTCAATTTAAACTTTCGCACCTTCTTCGCTCGGCGCAGACGGAAATGCTCATGGCTATACAGAGCAATTACAAAATTCAAGAATTGCTGCACAACAAGAGCGGGGGAATGAGCGAGGACGAGTTCGAAGTAATTTACAAGAAGATCGACCGAGACGGGTCCAACTCGATCGAATTTGAAGAGTTTCAGCTTTTTTTCATCGAGAAGAGGATCGAGATGATGAACGCGGAGGAGAAGAAGGAGTTGGAAGTTAGGAAGGCTTTCAATCTCATCGATGTTGACCAGAGCGGCAGTCTCTCTAGGGCGGAGCTCCTCACCGCCATGAACGATAATGTTCGCATTCAGTCTCTGCTCGGGTTTCCCAAAGGATCCGACAATGACGATTTCAATAAGCTTTACAGCAAAATCGACAAGGACGGGAGCGAGGAGATTGACTACAACGAGTTTGTCAAGTACTTCAACAAGCTCGCGGCGAGGAAGAAAGCCATGAGGGCGAGCATGGGGGCGAAAGGGTTTGAGGAGCTCGATAGCGACGACGACGACGACGAAGAACCTTCGCCGAGGAAAAAAGAGAAGGGTGGAGGAGGAGGGTACAAGAGCTTGAAGAGGCAAAAGACGAAGAAGAGCTTAAAGTTGGACAACGAGAAGAAGAAGGCGCCGGCGAAAAGGCACGCCTACCTAGCAGAGATGAAAAAGAAGAAGAAGAAAAAAGTCACGCAAGACGAGTATGACAACGGAGAGGGGGAGGCCATGGACATGTACGGATACACGGGCGAGAGAGGAATGCTGCTGGTGGAGGACAGGAGGATCATGGAGGTGCGGAGGACGCTAAATTACACCGGGCTGAACTGCGATTTCAGCAACAAGAGGTACAGAACGCCGAGGTGCGTGAACTGCCACGTCGGATATAGCCACGTGTTGCTGATGCCAGAAAATCGGTCAATGTGCGATCGATGCGTCTTGCAGCGGTACTGGGACACCCAGAGCTTCTGCAGGCTGGTGCCGGTTCAACCGACGTTGTACGACGCCGCTCCGAAGAACAGCAGAGGCGGAGGCTCGGGAGGAGGGCTAGGAAAGGAAGAATTGGAGAGGATCAAGAGCTTGAGCAAGAAGAAGGGGGGCTTGAAGGAGGGGAGCAACGAGATTTTCGTTCTGCCCGACGAGCTGAATCTCGTTAGTTTCTTCGTAGGGCAAAGGCGATATGCAGAGGCGGAGAGAATCTTGAACGCGTTGATGGAGAGGCAGACCATTGCGCTGCAGAACAACAACAACAAGGAGGTGAGTGAGTAAGGTGGGGGGGCGGATAATAAGAAAATGAGAAACTCAGCTAACCGATATGTTCCATCCGGCGCAGGAGGACGTGGCGATTGGTTTCACCTTGAGGACGTTTGCAGGTTACGAGGAGGCCAGGGGAAGGCTGCCGTTCGCAAGGGCGTACAGGGAGAACAGTCTGGACGTCATTGCGGCTGCGCTCGGCCCAACGCACAAGGAAACGCTGCTGGCCATTGATTTGTACTGCGGGAGCATGATGAAGCAGGGATATTTCGAGGAAGCGGTGGCTTTTTATCGGAGCATAATTCTGCAGGTGAGCGGCGCAGGGAGCGAGCGAGCGGCCACAGCTTCAACACACATACCATACACATTTCGAACTCTAGTTACTTACCCGTTGCACCCAGTTCGAGGACAGCAAGATTAGCGACCGGAGAGACTTGGCAATTACATTGATGGACAAAATTGACACGGTGATCGAGCGGAGGGAGACCGAGCTGATGGAGAGGGAGGACGAGCTGGGGAAAAAAATTGCCGAGATGGATAAACCGGGCTTCGTGGAGGTCGTGGGGGGAGAGAGCATCGAGCAGATGGAAAAGATGCTGACGAGCGACGAGAAGTGGGACAGGAAGGGAAGTAAAAATTTTAGGCACTGTTGCAAGTTGTTGGGCTGCTTCAACGTGTTGAGGTTCTACTTGGCGATCAAGGAGTTCAAGGCGTTGAGGGTTGGGGAGGCGGGCTACATTCACTACTGTCGGCGGATCTTCAAGGATTTTATTTTGGAGAAGGATATGATTGGGTGAGTGAGAAATTGTAAAAATAGCGGAGTTTTTTGGGCCAAGTCTAACAACAATCAAAAACAGATTCGTTGACAACGAAACGCGATCCATGCTGCAAGATCTCATCGAGAAGGAGAAGGTCGCCCCCCCCAAATTCATGTACGACGAGCTGCTGCACATCGCAAAGCACGATTTGTTCGAGAAGGGCTGGTGCAAGTTCTTGAACATGGAGAGCGGCATCAACTGGTACAACGACAGCAACTTGATGAAGAGCTACGGCCCCAAGGTCGTAAAGTGCCAAGCAGTTTTGAGAATGATTCTTGCCAAAAGGGAGATTAATTTGTGCGCGCAGTACGAGATCCCAATGAGGGAGTTTTTCAAGATGAAGGAGGGGGACAAGGTCCTGTTTGGGGAGTTTATTGCCGAGAGGGGAAGGATCTTCAAAATTTGCGATGATTTGAGGGTGAGCATAACAGAGTACAAATTGAAGTTTGGGGAGCTGCCACCGGACAAGTTCGCCAAGTGGGTCAAGGGCAGGAAACTGAAAATTAGCGAGGCGAAAGCGTTGAAGGATAGCATGGCAATGGGAAAGACTCAGGAGAAGAAGAGGGCGGCAAGGTGAGCGAACGAAGACGAGAATACGAGCCACAACTAAACTAACTAACTATTATTGTTCTCAATTCTTTGGCTCGCTCGCTCGCCCCCCCCCTGATCCATTAATAGTTTCGCGAAAAAGCTGGAGCCTGTGCGGGAAACCAAGGGCGCGTTCGAAGTGCAATTTACCATCCACAACTGCAAGGACCTAAAAAAGGCAGACATGTTTGGCAAGAGTGATCCGGTGGTGCTGCTGAAGTGGGAAGGCAAGGAAGTTGGCCGCACGAGCGTGATCAGCAAAAACTTGAACCCAGACTGGGGCAAGTGGAAATTGAACAGGTGAGCGAGCCAGCGAGCGAAGCGAGCTAGTCACAACTAGTGACCAGACGAGAAATATATGCGAGCCACTACTAACCCCTTCACACCTTTTTCGCTCGGCGCAGCGTCTGGGTGGAAGGGGAACTCGACAAGAAGAACGTGCCGCAGTGCAAGGGAGCTGGCCAATTCGTCTTGGAGGTTTACGACGTTGACCAGGGGATAAGGCTAGGGGATTTTTTGGGCCAGTGGAAGTGCATTACTATCTTGGCTTGCGACTCTAGCGAGAATAGGATCTTTAAGGAGGACAAGAAGCTGGGAGAGAGGGAGAAGGGCGGCAACAAGTGCGTCGGCGGGACCGTGAACGTGAGCCTGAACTGCACATGGGTGCTAGGGGCGACCAAGGATAGCAAGAAGACGATGAGCGTGACGACGAGCGAGGGGGAGGGAGCGGCCGGCGAGGGGGGGAAGGGAGGAGTTATGGGGAAGATGCCCAGCATGACCATGCCAAACGTGAAAATGCCAAAGATCAGCAGACCAGGTTTCTTGGGAGGAAAGAAGGCGCCGACGAAGCTGGAGCTGGCGCCACACTTCAACGTAGTGTTGGAGGTTTGCAAAGCGGTCGGACTGGCCAAGGCGGACATGTTCGGAAAGAGCGACCCGTGCGCAAGAATAATGTTCGACAAGGACGGGGACGGGGACTTGGACGAGTTGGACAGAAGCCACATAGTCAATAAGGATTTGAACCCCGTTTGGAACTATAGAATGAAGAAGTGCTTGATTCCGAGCGGGGAAGACGGCAAGTTGGAAGAGGAAGTGAAGAAGAGGACTGTGGTGGTGGAGGTGTACGACTGCGACGCAAGGATGCTGGGCGATTTCTTGGGGCAAGTTACGTTCAACTGCAGCGAGCTGATGGCAAGGAAGGGGGAGAATAAGGTTGCTCACGCGTTAGGGCAGAAAGAGGGGGCAAAGAAGAAGAGCAAGCTGGTCAAGGGAGAGATTTTCTTGAGCGTCGAGGTGGAGTTCAAGAAGGGAAGGAGCGAGGAGGAATATTTTGATGATTTGGATAAGGAGGAGGAGGCGAAAAAATTGGCGGAGGAAAAACAGTTGGCGAAGGACCTGTCTGCAGGAGGTTTTTCTGCGACGAACACTTTTGAGGATGATTATCTTGATGACGAGAACGACAATTTGTTGCATAGGGGGTGACTACGATCTTAGGGATTTTATTGAGCTATTCTATTTCGTCGCTTTAACATGTTTTTATCTGACATCTTTATCCTCGCCATCTTCGACAAGGGCCCTGTCCACGCCGTAGAGCGTGTCGCCTTGAACAAGCGTGAGGTCGTATGTGACCCTGTTGTTGGTTTCGGCAGTAGGGGGGTTGACCTTTAAGATGGAGCCTGGACGAATCTTCTTTGTGAACTTTGAAGATGTGACGCAAACATCGACAAGGTCTCCAACTTTGAAAAGAGGTTTGGTATTGGTGAGGAGGGCGGACACGTCAAAATCGGCTTTCTTTCGCTCACGCTTGCCTTCAATTATGTCCTCTAGCATTAGGTCGTCGTCGCCAATTGAGGCTTTTCGAGTTGCTTTGGTGGAAGTGGGAGTGGAAGTGGAGGTGTGCGTGTCGGAGAGATCTGACGCTGCCCTCTTTCTTTTCGATGACGAAGATGGGAGAGTGGAGGGTTGTTTGGAGCCAGGGGGCGGAGGTGGAAGAACTGGTTCTCTTGGAGGGAGAGGTTTGGTAGGCTTGAGTTTTGGCTGCGTTTTCTTTTCAGGGGAAATTGTAAAACGCTTATCTATTGCTTGAGCCTTCTTTTCAGATTCCAAAGCAAGGTCGAGGAGAGAGGTTATGATGGCCTTTGCCTTTGAAGTCGAAGAGGGATCAAAACCGCTCAGTTTGGCCTCTTCGTATGCCTGCAATGCAGCTGAAGCCATCCCCCGCTGCTTATTGTTGATATTGTTGATATCTGGATTCAAAGAAAAGGTACGGCCTTGGCACTCGTTCACGTTCCCTACAGGTAATCATCACCCCAAAGGCCACCCCAGCTCACCATACTAACCCAATTCTTCTACTTTGCACCATCATTAGCATCACTTCCACCTATCCCCCTTCTCGTTTGAGATCTTTTCACGAGCATATCCTTATGCCTTCCAATGAGCACCACAAGTGGCTCAAGAAGCGTGATTGGCCCGCGGTACAAAAAACCATATTTGACCCAGATAGGGATTTAGATTTGCTCAGGAGAAAGTACAAGGAGAGAGATGAGCATGGACGACTGCCAGCTCATTGGCTTGCAGCGAAAGCTCAGACACACACACATGCTCTTGCCAATGTGGGCGTGGAGTCGATTTGCTTGAATATACAGGCCCTCACCACACGAGACAATAAAGGCGAAACTCCCATCGACATTGCCCGTAGGAGTGGAGCCTGTGCTGAGATCATCGGCTTGCTCTCCCTCACTCCCGAGGAAGCTCAATCGTTGGATTGGAAGGGGATGATCCGCTTGTACGCACCAGTGGCTTATTGGAGGAATGAGATGAATGAGTGGATCAGATCACGATCGTGGGCAGACTGCCACAAGTTCATCAACGAGCACGATGACGAGTTGGTGCGTGAAGTGCTCAAATACTACAATTCTACTCTTCTTCGATGTATTGCTTGCAATAGCCAGGTATACAGCGACTCCCTCGTGTTTCTTGCTCTTCGAATGATCCATCGACACCCACTTTCCCTCACCGTTAAGGACACAGTTCACGCGGAAACAGCCCTCCAATGGGCACAAGTCCCGCAATGCAATGCGTGCAAAGAGATGGTCAAGGTCCTCCGCCTCACCCCCACCAACATCTCTTCCACCCTCTACCCCACCCTCCTCCGACAACACCTCCCCAAGCAGTTCGTAGACGACGAGGTCTTCGGCACCTACAACACCGCTTGCACGTTCATCAAGCACATGAAGTACGACAAGGCCGAGCTGGTCGAAATTGAGGCTGTCCTCAAGCCGGCTCGCAAGTGCGACGTCTGCAGTTCCACCCCCGCCAAACCATGTGCACGGTGCAAACGCACCTTCTACTGCTCCCCCTCCTGCCAAAAACTAGCCTGGAAGAAGCACAAGAAGACGTGCAAGGCGCCGACGAAGCCTCCAGCCACTGAGGCCGAGCTCCGAACCCTCCACAAGGGCATTTCCCTCCTAAATATGTGCATTCAGAGGCCTGGGGCTGGGGATGGACCAACCAGCGTTGTGGTGGACTTCCTATTGCCCGGTCCAGAGTATTGATACACATTAAAACTTCCGATTCAACAATAAATTCAGTTTCAAAAGCAAATTCTTCCATCCCTTCTAAACTGTTAATAACTACACCACTCTTTTCAATTACTTTTTGACTCCACCTCAATCACCTCGTATTTATACTGCTGTTTGGGTTCCTTTTTAGACTCCAAATACTCACAGTAATTGGCCTGCTTCGCCGCATGCTTCAGAAAATCGAAAGAATCTTCGTCAAAGTCAGCTGGCAGTAGTTCATTCTCCTTCACAATTACCTTCAGCCTCGAGACTGCAGCATTTTTTGATTTGAAAGATTCAAGAATAGAAACTTTTGTGAAGTAACCAGTCCCGTCCCCCCCAGTGTCTTGGCGTACCAATGCAAAGTTCACGTTTTTAGCCGCCTTGGGCGCTTTCAATTTCAATTTCGGTGCCTCCGCTTTCTTGGGTACGGTGGTTTTATTTGTGAAGCGTGGGTCATGCATGACGAACTGAAAGGGGAATAGAATCGTGACGCTGTTGCCAGAAATTTGGACTGACACTCCGAAGCTCCGATGCTCGCTGTCTGTGGAAACTTTCACGACGGTTCCTGTGTTACTAGCGTACTGCTGCAGCTGACCATTTCCACCTAGATCAACGTTGCCCAGGAGCACATCGTTGTCTGTGATTTTCACATGATCGCCTTTGCAATAGGAATTTGTTGGAGAAGCTTTGAACTTTGCTGTGTGTTTTGCCGAGGCCTGGGTCTTCTTGCTGGGCAGAGATTTGATCGGGCTAGCCTTCACAGCCTTCACAGTGCTCGGTGGCAGAATATCAAATGTACCGACCAGCTCAACACAATCGAACGGGAAGCGAACGACAATCTTGGAGCCATCGAATTTCACTGTGACACCGTACTGCCTGTGAGAGAGCTGTGTGTTCGTGGACGAGATATATCCCTCCATCAACATGTATTGCTCTTTCTCACGATTGCCTTGATAGTCAATCACACGAACATGATCGCCTGTATGGAAGGAATGGATACGTTGTGAATTCCTGATATTGGCACGAGGGGAGTACATACTACGTATTTCCAACTTTTGTCTATGCTAATGCGCACATTGTTCCAAATTTTTCTTATTTTTATATTTCATATTTCCTGACATATTGATGGCTATAATGATGATTTGTGTCTTGACCTTACTAAGCTCGTCGTGGACACGATGCTCTGCATTTTCAAGTCATGCTACCGGTCTAAAATGGTCGTTTCGCCGGCTTGGTGTCACCAGCTCATCTGTCAGTGTCCCTTTTCCTCCACGACCTTCCTTCCTCTTGGCCATCCCAAACGACAACGACGAGAACGATTCTTGGGAAAGCTCCTCCTCCTCTAGGCCAGGCGACTCGACGATGATTGGCGGGGCAGGAGTGTCCAACGCTGGCGAACCTCCCTTTGAGATTCGAGGCTTCAGCCTTGGCAATCTCGTTATTGTTCTCGGCATCCTGGTGACGGTTGGCTCGTTCGCGGGGTATCTAACTGGCGACGGAGGTGACGGCGGCGTGTCCGGTTTGGGATTTGTCTACGGCCTCCCCATCTTCCTTGCCGGTGCTGCTCTCAAATACGCCGAAATAAAGCCTGTTCCATGCCTCACTGAACCCGCCGCTGAGGGCGTGATGGAGCAGAAGGGCACCGAAATTCTGCAGAAAATCAAGAAGGATGTAACTAGGCACAGGTATGGGGACGAGGCCCACTTGGACACGACCGTTAAGCGCCTCGGGCTTGTGGTCCCAGGACGCGCTTATCCCCAGCTGAAGGAGATAAGGGAGCGGCTTGACGACCAGGGACGGCTGGTCTTCACATTGGTTTGGGAGAGCTTGGAAACACCCTTCAAGCTGTGGAACGACGAGGCCAGAATTGCGAGGTATGGGGGCTATTTTGGCGGAGGCTTAGATGCAGCAGTCATCAAGGTCGATGCGGAGAAGAAGTGGGTGGCAATTGAGCTCACGGTCATTTAAAAAAACAATAAAGCAAAGCAAACAGAAACAGAAGAACAAGGTAGGAATACATTTAAGCAAAGTATACATAAGGACAAGATGTTTATATACGATATGCTTTCAGCTTTGCTTTAAATTATTTTCCAAATTTCTAAAATATCTCAAAATATCTACAAAATACCACAAATGCGAGTGTTTCTCCTTCTCACTGGGCTAGTAGCAAACTCCCTAGCATTTTCGGCGGTACCTGCTTTCTCAACAAACACCTACCATCAAACACATTTATCAGTACACACAATATCAGTTCCCATGGGAATGGATGGAAATACTCGTGTGACAATTCCATTCGACGCTGCGACTGCTAATGGTCTTGGTGACGAGGTGAACAAGCTTCTTGCCTCGTTCAAGGCAATAAAGGCGGGCTCAGTTCCTACTGAAGATGGAATTCCAATTGCTAGAAAGCAGGAGGTGCTTGAGTACAAGGCAAGTACGGGTGAAAATGTCGAGTTAGTGATTGAGTGTAATCCGAACATCTTCCCAGACCCTTTTAAGGCTGAGGTGTTTGTGAAGGTTACGAGCGGCGATTTGGTGATAAGCAGTCAGTGCATGCTTCCAAAGTTGATCGAGGCTATCAAGACCTTCAAGGCTGAGCAGTAGTGATTAGGGTAGTAGAGACAATAAAGTTTGAAACGGAGTTATTTTATCACAACTCTTCTATCACTACACTACTCGACAAGGTTTTCAACTCTCCACCTGCTCATTACTTCACCAGCCCCTATGTAGCACCCCAACAACTCCCTATCTCTATCCGCTCCCTCCCAAGATTCTCTCCCATGCAAAACCCGATGATTGTGAACGAGAACCGCCTCCCCCTCCTCCAGCTTAAAATTTACTTTATTTTGATCCAAAATCTTTTCAAACTTGTTCAGAGCCGCATCTAACATCTCGTACTCTGGTTCACTTTTTAACTTCACCTCCATTCGATCAAGCGGGTTGTGCCGAACAATTTCTATCCCCTCTGCGCGAGTGCAGCGAGCGAGCAAAAATAGTTGAGTAGGTTAGTTCCAGAAGCGTGGAAATAGCCATTAATGTCTGTAGTGTCCACTTCCGGGATTCATTGAGGCTCACCTCCGACTCCCTTCGTTCCGACGAAATCTCCCCTTCCACCATTCATCAAGTGGAACCCGTTCTCCTTATCCACCGACCAGTAGCGAAACCTCACGCCGCTCTTCCCATCCCCGTTCGTCAGTATGTTGAAGGAGTTCACATCCTGCGTCCGAAGAATTTCCAGCGCTGAAAACGCGTCTGAAAACGACGAGTTTCCGGCGTTTTTCGCACTTGCGGGCTTTTTGCACAGGAATAATTGGATCTCTGGCGGAATCAGCGCATAGGTGAGGTCCGTATGGAGTGGGAGTGGGTCGGAAGTGTACGCGGAGTCAGCCTCCGATGAAGTGGAGAAGGTGTCGTCGTCAGACTTCGTGGACCATATACCGCCGTACAGAGTGTGCAGCACCCCCCCTGGCCGCTTGTAGTGCGGCGCGGAGAGGGTTTTGTGTAGCGAGGTTTTCGAGCCCTGCGACAGGGCCGATGCTAGAAGGGAAATTTCCTCAATAGGCCACGAATTTGGGTTTGAGGGGGAGGGGGAGGGGGAGGAAGTTGGGACATTTTTCACAACTACGAGCCCAAACTTGAGGAAGAGGCTCATGCAACGGACGATTTCGGGATTCTCGGAGATTTGGGCTTGCTCTTGGGATTGGGGAGGAGAGGAGATTAGGTTGAAGTCTACTGTAGCGTGGTGATGGGGGGAGAATTCCGTTGGGGATTTGTGCCAAAGGATTCTGCTAGGGTAGCGATCATTGGGATTGATTTGGTCTATGAATGATTGGGGGTAGAAATGGGTGGTGGTGGTGTCATTGTTGAAAATTACCGCGGCACCATTGGGGGTGGGGAGGACTGAAACAATGGAAGAAGGAATGGAGGAGGAGTCGTTTGTTGGATTATATCTTTGTTTGGTTTTTGGGTCAAATGCAGATTCACGGCAGTTGTAAAGGTATCGGATAGGAAGTGAGGTGAAGAGTGTTTTGAGAGGATCACCAGCTGATGACGAGAATCGTCGCACAGCCCTCATGGAGAATGTGAATTTTGCCACTGGAACAACTTTCACAAAATTCAGCTGTGAAACCTTCCGCACAAAGGAAAATAAAAAACCGATTTCTCCACTTAAGACGAACGGTTTACGTCAAAACTCTTCGTGTTTGACTTATCCATTGTATTAAGGGCCCCTCGACACCCAAATAACTCTC
>BRYC01001038.1:0-11204 GCA_030267985.1 Parmales sp. scaly parma
GCAAGTATTATGGGGTTTTGAGCAGCAGCGAAAAAGATATATGATTCCGTTGTAGGGGGTGTAATCGGGTCGGCTTTCCTCGTAATAATTGTATTAAGAGAGTTTAATTTATAGAGACGACCTTACGGATATTACATGTTTGCCCTTTGCCTTTGTTTAAAAAGTTAAAATTTTGCGCCAAAACGCAATAACGGACGCACGCAATAGACAAAGACCTCCACGCAGCTGAAACTCCACAAAAATTCCCCTGGCGCCAATTAGTTCACCAGCTTGGGCGAACGAAAAATGCAGAATTCTGTAATCTCCATTTTTTTGCTTCTCCAGCTTTTCCAATGCTCTTGCTACATACACCCTCTAACTGCTTCAACCTCCTCCTCCCGTACTGTAACCCACACCTCTTCCCCCATACCCCGAACTCCTACCAACCTACAAAAACTTAAACAATCCATGGTCCATTATTTGTCGAAAGAAGAAATCCATTCTGTAACCAAAGCAATCGCCATTGCTTCAAAGAATGATAGTCCCTCGATGGACAGGATTGCGGATTTTATCTTCAGCCTTGTGCACTTCACTAACATGAAGCCCGAGGCGTTGATTTCTGCAGTGTATCACTTTGTGAGTTCTGATTTGGGGAGCATGAGTTCCGCGAAGTTAAAGTCCGGCCCCAACACATTTGTGAACGAGCTAAGCACCTTGCAGGCCCTCGCTGGCACGGGCTTGGAGAAGTATCCGCCCGAGACGATTAAAATTTCTCTTGCTGCATGTAGGCTCCAGAGGTTTGAGCTGCTTGCCAGTAATGTGGTGACCAGCGGTAGTAGTAGCAGTAGCAGCAGCAAAATCACCCCCAAAAACTCGCAGCATTTGCACACATTGCTGCTGAGCACAACAAGTGATTGGCGCGCCCTCGCCATTCGCTCTGTCGCAGCCCTGCACACTCTCACAGGCATGGAAGCATCACTCAAACCCAGGAACAAAAACCTGGTCCAGGCCGCCATGGAGGCGCTGTATGTCTGGTCGCCAATCAGCGAGCGGCTCGGGATGTACCTGCTCAAGAATGAGCTGCAGGAAGCTGCGTTCAGGGTGCTGTACCCTCTCCAGCACAAGCTCGTGAGCGAGAAGTACTTGGAGGTGAGCGAGCGAAGCGAGCGAGCCTTGTGACAGAAGACTGCGAAGCGACTAACCCACTCCTAACCTACTCTGGCTCTCGCTTCGTCGTTAAAAAAAAACCTCGCACCTTCTTCGCTCGGCTGCAGGTTGCCAAGAGCGTGGACGCGGTTCTGGAGGAGACGACCGTGTTGCTGAAGCGCGCGTTGCTGGAGAATGACGAGTTCTTGGGTCAGATTAGTAAAGTTAGCATCAGTGGGAGGAGGAAGGAGCTATATCCGGCTTGGCGGAAGTTGCTCAAGGGTGGTGAGAGGGGGGAAATGAGGTGAGTTTTGAAGTGGAGGAGTGCCAAATAAGTGCCAATTAAACTAAAACCCAAACATTTTTTATGGCAGGTTTACGGATATTGATGATGCGGCCGCACTGCGGGTGGTGGTTGAGTTGAAGGAGGGGGGAGGGGAGGAGGTGGATCTGTGCCGGTTCGTGGCGAAGATTTGTGGGGAGACATTTCCGGCGTACAAGAAGCGGAAAGACTATATTGAAACGCCCAAAATTAACGGGTACAAAAGCATCCACTTGCGAAACAAAATGAGTTGGCACGGCGAGAGCGTCCCCTTTGAGATACAAATCAGGTCGGCTGAGATGCACAAGGTAGCGGAGTACGGTTTTGCGAGCCACTGGTCGTACAAGTTGAAAAATGAGGAAGACCGCTCCCCGAGTGATGGGTTTATTACGAATGTGGTGAAGTTTGAGGAGAAGGAGAAGGTGAAGGAGAGGGAGAAGGGGAAAGAGAAAGAGAAAGAGAAGGAGAAGATCTCTCTGGAGGAGATTGAGGAGGCCACGTTGCAACTGGAAATGTGCCAGCTAAATGAGCTAAGCATCTTGCGGTTGGTGGGGGGGGAGGGCAAGAAGGGGAAGAAGAAAGAGCAGAAGGAGAAGGAGAAGGAGAAGGAGGAGGAGGGAGAAGGGGATCCCTACATAAAGGCGTTTGAGGACGCACAACAACTAATGGTTCGAGAGAAGGTCACCTTCTTCATCACAAGCAACACAGGAGAAACAAAAATTGTTTGCCTCCCGCGCGGGAGCCGCTTGATCGACGCGATTAGCCACGAGGGGAAGGAGGGGGGAGTGGTTGAGGAAATTTTGAATAATAATGTTACAATAAATGGGGTGGTGAGGAACAACAACTTGCTCGAGGTAATCAATGTTGGCGATGTGATTTGCATGCGAGAGAGTTGATATGGAGTTAAACAATTAAATTTTAAGACAATTTTGTGTATGAAATCTGGAATCTATTGCAGCACCTAAAATAACTCATTAATGAACGAATCAACTTCCTTGAAAATGACGTCGCTCTCAGTCCCCTTGAACGTTCTCAGAACTCCTTGCTTCTCGTAGAAATCGACCAGTGGCGCCGTCTTCTCTGTGTACATTTTTAACCTAGCTTGCACCGTTTCGGGCTTGTCGTCGTCCCTCTGGATTAGCTCCTCGTTGGTCTCGTCATCCAAGCCAAAGTTTTTCGGCGGGTTGTACGAGTAGCTGTAGACCCTTCCGCTAGGCTGGTGAATCCATCTATCCGATATTCTCTCAACAATCACCTCATCGGGAATGTCCAGGTTGAAGACGCAAGAGATGGGGAGGTACTCAGCAAGCGCCTCTGCGCCGAGCGGAGTGCCGAGCAGAGTGCCGAGCGGAGTGCCGAGCGAAGCGAGGCGTATTGTATGGTTAGTTTAGTAGTGGATGTAGCCGTAAAACTAAAAAACGCAAAAGTGGGCGGATCACTGAATCAACCCTAACTCCAACGCATGGCGTCTTTAGACGCAATGAATTGGACACGATGGCTGGTTTGGCCAGGCGCATCTTTATGGGCAAGGGGATTGTTCAGGGAATCTCCGAAACACGCCAAGTGCACGCCAATGTGAAAACTTAAAAAAAGTCGAACCACTGAATCAGCCCTAACTCAAACGCATAGCGTCTTTAGATACTCAAAATTGGACACAGTGGTGGGTTTGGCCAGGCGTATCTTTTAAAACAAAGCGATTGTACAGGGGTGGTCCAAAACACAGAATAAAACGAAAGGCTCGATCGAGTCTTCCAAAAGGCTCGCTCGCTCACCTGCCTGCTCCAATGTTCGCGGGAATCCGTCCAGAAGGAGGGAGGGCTGCGGTTTACGTTGATGATGGTCGAGGTGACCGTCCATAGTGTTGTGGTGAGTCGTCAGAACAAGATCGATTATCAAAGAATCTTCGCCGAGCGAAGCGAAGCGAGATTGTGCGCATTTTTAATGAAGCACGAGCGAACCAAGCGAACCAATTTAATTGAGTAGGTTAGTTTAGTAGTGGATGTAGCTGCTAGTAGCCAAATTTCGTTTCGATCCATCGCGAGTATGCTCGTCTTCCTCAAGGCTCGCTCGCTAGCTTCGCTCGCTCACCCGGGACAAGATCGCCAGAATCCATGAAAGACTTGGCCTGAAGGCCAAGGGGGGTGGAGGAAGCAACATGGGTTCGGAGGAGGTCGCCTGTGGACAGGTGAGTGAAGTGGGACGGGTGAGAGGCCAAGATCTTCTTTGATATGGTCCCTTTCCCTCCACCAGGCTTGCCCAAAATCAGTGAGTGAGAGCTTGGTGAAAGTGAGGGAGCCGATGGCTTGCTTTTTTGGGAAAATGAACGAAAAATGTGGGAGGATCGACGAAAGAAAATGTGGGAGGATCGACTGATGGCATGCATGGTTTTTGAAAGAATTCAAAGGTTGGAAAAATGAGTAATTTAGAAGTGAACACCCATACGCACAAGTGAGAAATGAAGTTCCATCCCTGTATCGACATCCACAACGGGGAGGTCAAGCAAATAGTTGGATCAACGCTCACAACAACTGATGAGACCGTGACCACAACTCTTTCGACAAATTTCACTTCTCCTCATCCACCTTCTTACTTTGCAGAGATTTACAAGTCGCATTCCCTCACCGATGGCCACGTGATTCTACTGGGAACGAATGCTGCCACACTTGCGGGTGCGCAACAAGCAACCAGAGCCTACCCCAACCAGCTTCAGGTTGGAGGAGGTGTTTCACCCTCCAATGCCCTCGACTGGATACAAAACCAGCTGGCAAGCAAAGTCATTATCACCTCCTACGCCTTTGACTCGTCCAACAACTTCCAGCCCACCAAAATAAACGAGGTGATTTCCGCGTTGTCTGGAGTGGGGGGGAGGGCTAGAGTCGTTCTGGATCTCTCTTGTCGAAAAAAGGACTCCTCGTTCTACGTTGTCACAAACAAGTGGCAGACGTTCACGTCGTTGGAAGTTAAGGCTGAGACGTTTGTGAGTTTGAGCAAGTACTGCTCTGGGTTTCTTGTTCACGGAGTCGACGTAGAAGGAAAGCGCTGTGGGGTGATTGAGGAGTTGGTGAAGATTTTAGGGGAGGCGCGGAAGCTACTGATTGAGGTTGGGAATGGGAATGAGAATGGGGATGTGGGTGGGGGGCGGGGGGGGGGGGACGTGAAAATCACCTATGCTGGTGGAATCAACTCGCTGGAGGATATTGCGACGGTGGAGAAGTGGGGGGGGGGGCAAGTTGATTTCACAGTGGGAAGTGGGCTCAGTCTGTTCGGGGGAGAGATGGACTTTGAAGATGTTGTGAGGCGTTTTGCGTAGCGGAGCGGAGCGGAGAGTAGGTGTAGAGAAGGTGTGAAAATAAGTAGGGTCAACTAAAAAAGAAGTAACGCAGTAACAACACCGAACTAAAGTTTAGGATTTTTTTCTCGTTAGTGGCCACATTGTAGGGGTGATCTGGACGGGGAGGTGGGCCGGGGAAAGGAAGGACAAGATCTCGGAGGTAGCGTTGTAACCGCCGTCGTGCACGCACTCGCCGAGTACCCTCATGACTTTCTCGAGGGGTGAGCTTGGTGTGATTTCGTTTTTTGGGTCAACAAGCATCACATCACCAAATTCCCACTTGTAGACGATGTGGAGAATGAGATTTAGGATGAGGGTGAGGCCCGTGAGGTGGTACTCTCGGCAGGGGGTGATTCTAACCGTGTGGTTGCTGTTCGCCGAAACAATGAAGTTGGAATCGGCCGTAATGGAGAGCTGCCTGGTGATAAATTCCTGCTCGAACGTGTGCTTGAGCTCGAATATCTCAGCATCCCAGATCTTCATCGTTTTGTCGTAACTGGCACTCACAATAACACGCCCGTTGGGGGAGTATGAGACGCTACGGACGGTAGAGGTGTGAGCCTGGTCGATGCTCTTCACCAAGCTTCCATCGGCAGGGTTCCAAAATTTGATGGAAGAATCGCCACTTCCCGAGCAAAGGAGTTTGCAGTCGGGAGAGAACGAGAGGGACTTGACGAAGTAGGTGTGGCCCTCCAAAGTATGCGCTAAGATGGCACTTCCTTCGTTGAAGCTGTAGGTCTTGATGGACCTGTCGAGGGCTTCGAGTAGCCAGCTGCTTGCCGTCGGGGGAAAAGCACACTGCATAACTCCGACCTGACGGTGACGCATTCAACACCACCATCGTGTCCCACCAAGGTGTGAACCAACATGAGGGAAGGGCTGAATACCTTCAAGTTGGGACCCCCACCATCAGAGCCACAAGCCACAAGTCCGGAGCCATTAGGAAGATTGTAAAGCCCATAGACAGATATTTATATACTTTGTTGGAGCTGGTCGAGTGGACAATTATGGTGCTGGAAAGAGGGAAGGAAGGGGGACAGCCCTTGCCAAAAATAACCAACAAAAAAAATTAATAATAATAATAAAGGCTCCCACGTACGTAAATTAAGGTTACCTGTATAATTTTAGCTGTACATAGACAAGGTTTTGATCCAGTAGAGCTCTGCCCCCCTCGCAGACCCCATGAGCAGCATTACGCATGTGATCTTCGTCCTGGCCCACCCTGATGATGAATCCATGTTCTTCACCCCCACCCTGTCCCATCTCAATTTCCCCACACACACACCCCTCCAATCCCACCTCCTCTGTCTTTCCACCGGAGACTATGCTGGTTTGGGATCAGTTCGATCGGAGGAAATCCAGCGAGCGGCCACCTTCCTCAACTTCTCTTCCCTGTCCGTCCTCAACACCCCCTCCTTGCAGGACGGTTCAAGCATGTGGTCCCCCCCCGTCGTGAAATCTGCTGTGCAGCAATTTGTCGATGACCTGAAAACGAAAACGAAAACGAAAACAAAAACGAAAGCATCGCCGCAAGACGCTTTCGTGCTTGTGACGTTTGACGAGCTTGGCGTGAGCGGCCACACCAACCACGTTCAAACATTTAGAGGCGTGAGGGAGTTTCTTTCCGAAAACAAAAATAAAAGCATAACCGGCTACTCGCTCTTGACGCTGCGGAGCAAGTCGCTGAAGTACTTTCCTCCGCTGGCGATGCTTCTTGGCTATTTCCGCAGCAGGCATCACCAGCAGCAACAGCAGCAGGTGCCACCCACAATTTCGAGGCTGCTTTCACCTTCGCTTGCGTACCGGGCCATGTCGAAGCACGACAGTCAGTTCGTTTGGTGGCGTAAACTGTCAACAGTATTCTCGGCGTATTCGTACTTGAACGTTTTGGAGGCGATTGATGCTGGAGGGGGCAAGGGGGAGGGGGAGGGGGGGGAGGAAAAGTGGCGAGCGTTCTTGAGAGAGACCGGGTTCGCACGGAGAGCCAAAAGCAACAGCGTGGAGGACGACTTTTTAACTGGCTTGACGTTTGTCTTGGTTGGGTTAGGAGCGTTGGTTTTCTTTTTCGTGAGCTTGTTCGGGGAGCGCACCGAGAGGGCGCAGTACATTACAGTCCTAGTTCCGCTGCTCTTGCCGGTTACGCTAGTCTTCAGCTATTTCAACTGGTTCGGCATGAAATTGTTTTTGAGGCGATGAAGCTGTGCGTGCGTGTGGCTGTATTGGGGCGTTGTGGCTGTCCCTGTAACGTACGTCTCAATGGAAGATTGAATGTCGATGTGATTTTAATCGATCACAACTCCAACAAATACATTGAACACTCAAAATTAGTTTGGCCAAGCGCATCTTTTTTTGTGCGAGGAGTTGCGCCCGTGGAGTGCGTGGGTACGAAGGACAAGCGTGGTGGCATAATTTGGGAGCATTTGGGGATTTTGAAGAATGGAGAGTTCACCCCGAATGAAAATTGGAAAGTAAATGTTTGTTGTTTCCAACAAGATCATTTTCTTGTTTTAACAAGATATATTCATAAAAATGCATCTGGGCAACCCTGCTTACGCTTCCTCATTAAATAGGACTCGTCCTCTTAATCCTTGTACACGTCGCAGCCCCACGGAACGGGATACAGTTGACCGAGTTGCAGAAGGCAAATTTCGAGTGTCCATTCACCCCCATGTAGAGCCAAACAAGGGCGACGAAGTTTATCACAGGCACAATTCCCAGTGGCAAGATTTCTGTATAAAGCGGAACACGGAATGATGTGGAAGTGCAATAGAACAAAGATGAGCATCCAAATTTTGGGCAATTCTTTTATTTGGCTAAAAATATGCTTGCGGCATCGTATAACAATCTTGAATGACAGGTCGATTTCCCAGTTAGTATCACCCCCCCTCCTCAGCGTAAATGGAAGAAAAAAGAAACAAATAATTTTGAAAAAATTGGAAAAAATAAAAATATATCACATTATAACCCACTTTCTGTACTCATGACATCAAACCCCGTGTATGAGTTCGATGAAACCGAATTAGAAGATGAGAACGATGTTGAACGAAACACACACCGTATGGTAGCCCACTCCTTTGAGACCGAATTGGTTTCAGAGGAAGACCAGAGAGCCATCCACTCTGCTCAAATTGAGCTGCAAGAGATTGATCGTGAAATAGACGACGAGCTCCGGCCCAGGACTAAATCGTCCAAGTCCCGGTCCAAGTCCCGATCCGGCTCAAAGAGCAAAAGACCCTCAACCTCCTCGGCCGCTAGAAAGAAGCAATTCAAGAAAAAGGAGTCGTCTGGAAAGCTGTACGCCATCGAAGGAGTTGATCACAGACCGGTTTTCGTGTACCTGATGGTTCTCATTTGCACAGTTGTTTGTATTTTAGAGTTGTTCTACAACGCCAAATGGTATGAGGTAAACAACAAGGAGCAATTCAAGCTGCACGGAAACAGCACCGACTACAATAAGAACGAAATGGCACTAACGTGTCCTATTCTGGTTGGTCCATTTTGCCTTGAGTCCTTCTCGGTCAACTTCTTTGGAGGCCCAAGGGTTGAGGTGTTGTTGGAGATGGGGGCGAAGCGAGGGGAGGAGATTGTGAAGGAGTGGCAAATCTACAGGCTGTTCACGTGTATGTTCCTTCACGGTGGGCTGGTCCATCTGCTCATGAACATGGTAGCTCTGTTGCAGCTCGGAGCCGGAATAGAGCGAACCTACGGTACCGCAAAAATTGCAATCATCTACATAATCTCGGGATTGTTTGGATCAATGACGTCCACAATCTTCAACCCAGATGTCGTTGGAGTTGGCGCTAGCGGCGCAATTTTTGGCTTGTTCGGCGCCGCTTGGGGCGATCTCCTTCAGAACTGGGAGCTTTACGACACCCCTTGCCAGTCATTTTTCACCCTCCTCCTCGGCACGGCGTTGAACCTTGGACTTGGGACAATGCCCTATTTAGACAACTTTGCTCATTTTTTTGGTTTTGTCATGGGAGCGATCATCTCGTTTGCGTTGCTGGTGACTCGGAGGCAGACCAGTTCGGGGCGGGAGGTTGAGATCACTTGGTTACACTATTTTTTAGGTGAGCTTGCGAAGCGAAAATTATACTGCACATACATCATAAAGTACTAATGCACATCCACATCATTCCGCGCTCCGCTTTATACAGAAATCTTGCCACTGGGAATTGTGCCTGTGATAAACTTCGTCGCCCTTGTTTGGCTCTACACGGGGGTGAATGGACACTCGAAATGCGCCTTCTGCAACTCGGTCAACTGTATCCCGTTCCCGTGGGGCTGCGACGTGTACAAAGAGAACGATTGCATCTGGGACTGCAACACGTGTCTCACGAGCGGAGTGAGTGCAGATGCGAGCTATCTCAACGACGACTTGACGGACGCCAACGTGACTTTGCACTGCCCTGTTTTGACTGACTGGACCGAGAAGAGCACAGTTGATGTGCTTTTGCAGCACGAGGATATTACGGTCTGGATAGTGGATCAAGAGGACGAGTCCTATTTAATGAGGAAGTGTAAGCAGGGTTGCCCAGATGCATTTTTATGAATATCTTGTTTATATGTTTGAATATTTCTTGTTTCTTGTAACAAACAATAATTATATCTAATTTATTGCTCCACATCCTCAAGAAACCCAAAATTCAGCAGGAGCTCTTGTTTTCCACGATTTTTTCCATAACAAATAACAAGCTCGTTCATTTCTGCGTCCGTTGCGTGTTCTCTCAAACAAGTTTCGTCTTTCGGAAACAATTCAATCTTCCCCCTCAGCATGTTGTATTCAATTTTCGAGTTCGCGAGTTTGTCGTGGTTGCACGAATCTATGACTGGAAGCAGGGAGGCTGACTTCACCTCTGTCGAAGGAGGGGAGAAAGCACTGAAAACTAACGGGCCGACTGCACCCAAAGAGCACGCTGCCAAAATCACGTCCGAAACAATACCGTCCATGCTGACAAGACTGCGCCGAGCCGAGCGAGGCGAGTTAAAAATGTGAATTGAGTGGGTTAGTTTAGTAGTTAGTAGTAGAAGTAGTAGTAGTAGTGGATGTAGCCATTATGTCTGTAGCTATTTATCCGAGCGCCAGAAAGCCAGAGCAAATTTGATCTCGCAGGGGCCTCCGGAGGGACAGGACAACCTTCGAGGGGAGAGAGCACAGCAAATGACTGACAAATTAGACCGAAAATGTTGCCTTTTTTCGTCCATCCGGACGGGGAAACCTTCGAACCTCACGCATGTGTGGAGGGGGAGGGGAAAACTAAAAAAAATGTAAAAAGGCGATTTTATTGAATCGTCCGTAACTCCAACGCACAACGTTGGAGACGCTGCTAATTGGACACGGTGGCGGATTCGACCCGCATCTTTTTGAGAGGGGGTTGATCAGGGACGGTCCAGATCAGGGGCATGTGGAGGGCTGTGAAATAGCAAAAAAAGGCAAAAAAGGGCGAAAAAATGGAATCGTCCGTAACTCCAACGCACAACGTTTTTTGAAGCTGTGAATTGGACACGGGTGGGAGGGGAAAAAGGCGAATCACTAGAAACGACCACAATTTCAACGTTTTTTAGACGCTGCTAATTGGACACGGTGGCGGATGTGGCCAGGCGCATCTTTTTGTGAGAGGGGGTTGATCAGGGACGGTCCAGATCAGGGGCATGTGGAGGGCAATGTGAAATAGCAAAAAAAGGCAAAAAAAGGCGAATCGGAATCGGCCGTAACTCCAGCGCACGATTGTTGATGGACCATGTGGAGGGGGAGGGGAAATATCAAAAAAACTAAAAAAGGCAAAAAAATGCGAATCACTAAAACGACCGTAACTCAAGCGTATGGAGGTTTTAGACGCTGTGAATTGGACACGGGGGGGAGGGCGGCCAGGCGCATCTTTTTGTGGGAGGGGGTTGTTCAGAGACGGTCCAAAATTCACCATCTACGCGTCAATGTGAAAGCTAAAAAAAAGGCAAAAAAAGGCGATTTACTGATTCGGCCGTAACTCCAGCGTATGATGTTTTTAGATGCTCAAATTTGGACACGGGGGGGAGGGTGGCCAGGCGCATCTTTTTGCGGGAGGAGGTTGTTCAGGGACGGTCCAAAATACGCCAACTGCGCGTCAGTGTGAATTTCAAAAAAAGACAAAAAAAGGCGAATTACGGAATTGACCGTAACTCCAACGTATGATGTTTTTAGATCTCAAATTTGGACACGGGGGAGAGGGTGGCCAGGCGCATCTTTTTGTGGTAGAGGGTTGTTCAGGGACGGTCCAAAATACGCCAACTGCGCGTCAGTGTGAATTTTAAAAAAAGACAAAAAAAGGCGAATTACGGAATTGACCGTAACTCCGTATGATGTTTTTTGTTGCTCAAAATTGGACACGTGGGGGAGGGTGGTCAGGCGCATCTTCTTGCGCGAGGAGGTTGTTCAGGGACGGTCCA
>BRYC01001046.1:0-10681 GCA_030267985.1 Parmales sp. scaly parma
CCGCGCCAGAGAATTTGCCCGCAGCGCACACAGTGCAACCCTGAAGGTTGGCGTCTCCAGACTTGCCGGCTGGGCACGACGTGCAGGTGGGGGCTCCGGTACTGGCTGAGAAGGTCCCTTGGGTGCAGGCGCTGCACTCGTTCAATCCAGAGTCCAGCGAGAACGTTCCCGGCGAGCAATCGGTGCAGGAAGTGGCGGATGGCGTGTTTACGGCTTTTCCAGGGGGGCAGTCGGTGCAGGCGAGGGTTCCCGTTCCACTGGGGTTGAGATTGTGTTAGGATTGTATTGGAGGGATACTTGTGGGTGTCTTACTCACCTCGCATACTTCCCCGTGGCGCAATTGGTACACACCGTGGCACCTGTGCTTCCGAAATATTTCCCACTCGGGCAGCTCACGCAGTTGTATTGGGAGGGCGAGCCTGTGGAGCCAAGGTACTTCCCCTCGCCACAGTTTACGCACGCCGTCACTCCTGGCACCTCGTTGTACTTGCCCGCGCCACAGTCGGTGCAAGACGTGACTCCAGCCCCGCTAATCTTCCCAACTCCGCAGTTGGGACAAATGATCGTCCCCAGAGTATTGCTCATCTTTCCGGCAGCGCAGTTAGTGCAATCGCTCAGAGTATTGTGGCTGAGAACCGTGTTGTCGTCCGAGATGTACTTGGCAACTGCGGTTGTATTGAATTGACTTAGTCTTGGAAAAATAAAAAATGTTTGAATCCATTCTCCATCTCTTCTCACCTGGACACAGCTCGCAGGTGGTCAGTCCACTGCTCATCGAGTAGCGCCCTCCTTGGCAGACTTGGCATTCGTAACCTTGCCAAAGCTGGAACTTGCCAGCTGGGCAAGCGGCGCAGGTGGCTCCACCAACATCTGTGGAATGTCCGGTGGTTGTGCAGACCGAGTTGCAGGTGTAACTAACACCTTCAACGGTCACGTAAGTACTATCGCTGTCGTTATTCATTGGAGTTCCGGTCCCACCTCCGGCAAGCCCCGTTACGAAACCAGCCGGACAGCCCTCAATGGTAAGATTATCAGTAGCCATTTTTTGCATGATGTCCGCTCCAGTTTGCGCCGTATTACCAGCGAAAGTACAACCCTGCAAAGAGAGTCTGTAAGTCGCGCTGCATAAGACAAATATGGCACCGCCTTCTCCTGAGGTCCCTCCCGCGTTATCGATGAACCTCATGACGGCCAGAAATACATGCGAGTTGAAAATTTTCAACCCGGCACCGTACCCCTTGTCTCCGTCACGGATTGTCATGAAGTGGAACGCCATTACGTCTCCACCAGTGTTGGAAATGTACACAACTCGAAAACCGGTTGCTCCCTTGAGGGTGCAAGTGGACGAGGGGTTGTTTTGGTCCGTTTGGGAGCAAGAGAATGACGCTGCGCCGAGCGAAGCGAGGCGCATTTTTAATGAAGCACGAGCGAACCAAGCGAGACAAACGAATTGAGTGGGTTAGCACAGTAGTCTTACTTAAAGCTCGCTCGCTTCGCTCGCTCACTCACCTGCCTTGTTCTGGAACGTGAACTTCGCACCACTTGAAATCTCGTCGCCTGCATCCACAGTTTCAGGAGTGAGGTCGATTTTTTGGTTGTTAGAAGCTGCTTCGAAAGCAGCAACGATTTCAACTGTGGAGACGAGCTTGATGCACTGATCGGATGTCGTGGAGCCGATGCGTCTACAGAATTTTACTTTAGTTTTGACAATATTCTTTGATTTTTTGATTTTCACTCACCTAGTCGTGACCGAGTCACAACCGCACGAGGCGCACGCACCAATTTCCGTCGACGTGAAGAATCCCAGGGGGCAGATGCACTGCTCTAACAGCGTCGCACCGACCGCCGCCGTCGTCCCGCCTTTGCAGCTCTCACAGGCTCCATCCTTGAGGTAGGTCCCAAGGCCGCATCCACACTGGTCGATCGAGGTGGCGCCTATGCTGGCTGTGGTCATGCCGATGGGACAAAGCTCGCAGCCCTGGCTGGTTAAGTAGGCACCTCCCATGCACGTGCAGCCTGTATAAGATGTAGTGCCGGTGGATGTCGTCGTCCCGGAGTGTCCGCACGGCTGGCAGGCTTGTTCCGCAATAACAAAACTGTTCTGTGGGCAGGTGGAGAGACATGTGGAAGTGGAGATCACCGAAAACTGGGAGGAGGAGCAGGTTTTGAGGCACGTATAAGAGTTTGCGGAGGTGAAACCCATATTACCAAGGTTCAGGGTGGTGCCAACAGTGGATGCATAACCCTCGGGACACTCTAAAAAATCTACTGATCCTCCATTCATATAGACGTCATTTCCCGCTGTGGATGTGGATGTGGATGTGGATAGGATTGAGTAGAATTGAGTAGAATTGAGTTGAATTAGGTTTGTTAGAGAAATTGTAAAAATATGTTGTGTTGTGTGTGCTCGGCTTTACCCACCATTTGCTTGTCCCGCCAAGTTGTCAGTAAACGTACAGCCCTTAACCACCAACCCCCAGCTAGAAGAACCAGGACCATTGATACGGATCGCCCCTCCGCTAGTATCTGCGACATTATCTATGAAGGAGCAAACGACAGTTTCAACTGGAGTGTTGGAATTAGTGAGATAAAGATAAAGTCCTCCTCCATCGGCGGCATCGCCATCCGTGAAGATGAGGAAGCCGAAGGTGGCTGTTCCGATAGCAGGGTATGGCTTATAGTACAAAACTCCCTTGCCTGGAGCACCCTTGAGCGTACACAACCCGCCGTCGTTATTATTACAAGAATAATTAACAACCTTGCCTTGAAACCAGAGGTTGACGTCTGGAGAAATCCCGTCGTGGGAAGCAACAACACCCGGGTTGAGCTGCACAGAGGATCCCGTCAATGCTCCTGCGTACGAAGAGGCGATTGAAGGCATGTTTACTTGACCGGGGGTGAGGAGGGGGAGGAGGAGGAGAAGTAGGAGGAGGAAAGTCATTGATTGGGGTTGGGATTGGGGCTGGGGTAGGTAGGGGAGGGCCCGGGGGTTAGTGGGGCAGTTGAAACATCTTGTGAGTGAGCAACTGGGGGGCAGTTGTACTTAAACACTCACCACTTGGATCGAAGTTGAAAGTGCTGAGGGAATTGTAAAAACACTTGACAACTGTTCAAGTGTGAAGCCAAGGGCGAGGAAAAAGTGTATGTTAACAAGATGTGTTGCAAACAAAAAATAAGGATACGAGAAATCCCAAAATTTCAGCGCAAAAATAAGGATGCACCCAAAATCAGATTGACAGAATATTATACAGTTTTTTGTGGCTTTTTCCCTTTTTTACAAACTAAAAAAAAAGAAAAAGAGCGAATTATGACATAGGTAAAAGGTTGTTTCTACGCCACTGGCCAACCCTCCTAAACCTTGGCCACAGACCCATTGTAGGCGTAAACACACATGTAGGCGGTCTTCCTGTTCTCCCCAGTTCCAAAGACTTCCGCCTGGCTCGATTCCTTCGCCACCGAGTCGTTGAACCTCGTCCAGCTGTTGTGTTTCTTAACGTCCGTCACGTAGTGCCCGGAGAAGGCGTTGCTCCCGATGTGGTGGACGACCGACTTCATTGAGAAGTTTGCGTTGGTGTTGTTGTTGTTGTTGTTGCTTCCTTTTCCATTTCCTTCCAACTTCTTCTCAGTGCTGCTGCTCTTGTCGAACTGCAGAGCCCTGGGCATCGCTGGGTACTCGAAGTCATCCTCGCAGAATTTTTCGAGATTTATCGTCTCGCCGAACTCCACAGGAGCGGCATTCTTCCTGAGCGAGAAGGATTTGTCGGGCTTCTCGTACACGACGAATCTTTTCATGTGGAGGATGAGGGCACCGGGGAGCTTGGTGAACTGAGCCGTCTGGGTTGCGGTCTTTCCCGTTGTGCACTTCTCGCAAACGATGTCGACGATTTCGGGAGAGAAGAACCTCGCGAGGGCTGACTCGATCTTGTCGTTTTCTTCGACATCTGCACCGAGCGAAGCGAAGGTGCATTTTAATGGAGCAGGGGGGAGGCGAGTGAGCAAAACGAGTGCAATTGAGTGGATAAAGTTAGTATACAGTGGCTCGTAACATTTTTCGTCTTCCTTCAAAGCTCGCTCGCTTCGCTCGCTCACCTACAGAGAAATGACGGTACGTTTCCTTCTTCGACCTGCGCCACTTGCACTGGGGATTCTCGCAGCAGAGATGCACATTCAGCTCTGCGCTGAAGAACTTGTTTGTGGGAATTGTGGCAAGGTCGAAGTTGGGGTCCAAAGTGATGTTGCTGTTGTTGCGCCGAGCGAAGCGAGGCGCATTTTTAATGAAGGACGAGGAAAACGAGCGAGCCAAACGAATTGAGTGGGTTAGCTTAGTAGTGGATGTAGCCATTATGTCCGTAGCTATTTCGCACACTTCATCGCGACTTCATCGCGAATATTTCTCGTCTTCCAGGAGGCTCGCTCGCTTCGCTCGCTCACCTGTTGTTGTTGTTGGTGGGGGTGATTTTGGGAGCTGCCTCGGAGGCAGCGGAGTTGGGAACAACCTTGTCTGCCGGGGTTGTGGTTGTGGTTGTGGTTGCGGTTGCGGTTGCGGTTGCGGTTGCGGTTGTGGCGGGGGTGGTTGAGGCCAGGGCTAGGATTTTCGCAAGCGACGATGTCGTCGCTTGTGAGGGTGTGGTAGGTGTTTGCTGAATTTCCTCCTGCTCCTGATCCTGCTCATCGTCAGAATCGTCCGGGCAAATCTCCATGTGCAACAAATCCAACAAACTGTTCAAGAACTCGTGAGCGTCCTGCTGCATGTTCCCCTTGAATTGGTCACTCAACGTGTCAATGACTTTTTTCAAATTCGCCGCGGAGTCGCTCTCGTTGACGCCTCCCTTGCCCTTCTCCTCCCTCGCCCTCGCAATTTGCGTGAGCGCATTATGCAGTGGGAAATTGACATCCAGGTCCTTGAGGGTCGCGACCGAGCCGGTCGTGAGGTCGGAGAGAAAGTTGGGGAGGGCGAAGAGGGACTGCGCCGAGCGAAGAAGGCGCGAACACGAATTGAGGGAACAATGTTAGTTTCGTAGTGGCTCGCATTCTCGTCTTCCTCAAAGCAAGCGGAGATTGAGTGAGACTCACCTGGAGGACCGAGTTGATGTAGCACGTGTTGCCCAAGTTCTTCAGCCCGCCGGCGAAGTTGGAGGAATTGGAATTGGAATTGGAACCGAAGCTGAACTTCTTGAGGGTCTTGTTCGTTTTGAACGTCTTTTTGTTTGTTTTTGCGTACGGGTTACGCCTCTTGGCTGTTGTAGTTGTAGTTGTAGTTGTAGTTGCTGCTGTTGCTGTTGCTGTTGCTGTTGCTGTTGCTGTTGCTGTTTTGGACTGGGATTTGGTAGCCTTGTCAGCTGCGGAAAAAGCTTCGGAGAAGGTCGACGAATTCTTCATCCGCCTCATCCTGTCCTCCAGCTTGTCGAACGAGACCGTCTTTTGGTCCGCTTTTTGCCCCCTTGTCGTTGTTTCAGCGTCATCATCATCCAAGTAGTCCATCATCCCAGCCTGTCCAAACGACTTGGCCACGTCCACGGGAGAACGCATGGGAGAACGCAACGGAGTGCCTGAGGCAGAATGGCCTGGGGAGTTGAAGCGGTGCTTGGGGCGCTGGCCGAAGAGGTTGCGCTGGGAGGGGGAGGCGTAAGGGTCGGATGGAGTTGTGGATTGCTTTGTAGGGGTGTTGTTGTTGCTGTTGCTGTTGCTGTTGCTGTTGCTGTTGCAGTGGCTGTTGTTGTGGCTGTCCGAGTCCGAGTCCGAGTCCGAGTCAGCAATCGCCCTGCTGGAAGCCTTGCTTCGCCTGCGCACGTTGACGTCATCGTCAACGTCATCGTCATCCAATGCCTCCTCAACCAAACTCTTCCCCTCCTTGATCGCCAGGCTCGAGACCTTCTTGGAATTCTCCCCGTCATTTACGTCAATCCCGCTGCCGCTGCCGCTGCCGCCGTTTCCGGTGAACGGCGAGTTCCACTTTTGGGAAGGGGTCTGGGACTTCGCCGCCTTCACGGGGGCCTGCTTCAGGGGGGAGGAGTAGGAGTTTGATCGGGACCGAGGGCGAGGGGGAAGCTCAACCTTGGCCTTGGTTTTGGTTTTGGGTTTGGTGGTGGTGGCAGTGTCGGTATTGGTGTTGGTGCGGACTGCGGTGGATTTGAAGGTCGAGGAGCCGGCCCCAGTGGCCGCCCCGAAGAACGACGAAATTGGGTTCTTGGTTGGGGGAGGAAGGGCGGCTTTCTTTGCCTTGGCCGCGGCTTTTGACTTGTCCGGAGAGGGATCCGTGTCGGAGACGACTGACCCCTCTGCTTTGTCCACTGCTTTGTCCACGTCCACGTCCACTTCCTTGGCCGCCTTCTTGCTATTGCTCTTGCTCTCGCTCTTGCTCTCGCTCTTGCTCTCGCTCTTGCTCTTGCCCTTGGAAAGACCAGAAAGATTCGAGTCGCCATTGCTATTGCCATTGCCATTGCTATTGCTTTCGTTCTCAAACTCGAACATGTCGTTGAGATCGGACTGGGCCGAGGAGGAGCCAGTGGGGCTGACGGTGGAGCTCGTGACAGACTGACTGTCAGCCATGTCCTCGTCCTCATCCTTGTCCCACTCGTTCTCGTCGTAGTCGTTCGCATCCCCGTCTTGATCGGGATTGACAAACTCCCCAAGCGCCCTCCTCTTCACCCTCCCCCCGTAGACCTTCCCTCCGACTCCAACCGCCCCCTCCCCCCTTCGCCTCTTCGCCCCGGTGACCTCGTCGACCTCAATGCGGTCGGTTCGCCGGAGGACGTAGTCGGAGTCGGAGCCGTAGATCAACCGGTCCACTTGCTGGGACAGCCACAGCGAGAAGACCTCGAACTTTTTCAAGGTTTGGGGGACGTCGCCCATCACCTCTCGGGAGGCGCGGCGGTCCATTGTGTTTCTGGAATGGGGAATGAGGAATGGGGAATGGGGAACGAGGAATGAAAGGGAATGGTGAGGAGGGAAAAAGTAGGGTTAGGGTGATTTTTGGTGATTTTTGGTGATTTTAGTTTTGCGTTTTGCATTTGTTGATGCTCACCTGTCAGTCGTCGTGCAAGTCTCGTACCGCTCACTGAGCTTCGCCCTCGCGTCGTTCGCGGCGGCCACCTTCTTGTTCGAGTTGACAATGTGGAGGTATGCCTCCCTGGCCGCCACAAACTTGCCCATGAAGGCGTCGAACTTGGCCAGCTTCTTCACCACCTTGGGGGGGTTTGGGTTTGGGCTGCGGTTGCGGTTGCGGTTGCGCGAGGAGTCAGAGTCAGACCCAGAGTCAGAGTCAGAATCTATAGGGACAGAAAAGTAGGTTGTTGAAGGTGGGAGGACCAGGCAAGTGATTGACTTTGTTGCTGTGTGGATGGTCAAATGAGGAGGGTCGTCAGGGGTGCCTTCTTCAGAGTCGCAGGCGATTATTCTGTAATGGGTGTGAGTGAGTGAGTGAGGATATCATATACGAATTTTGCGTGAACTCACTCATCCATTTCGTCAAAGGAAAGCTTCCACTTAAGATCATCTACACCCACAAAGAACAGCTTCTCGCCAGAACGACGCTTCTCGACACCCTCAACGAGTGTGAGATCGTTGGTTTTCAGGGGCTTTCGGACAGCTGTGCCATTGGGGGCTTTGACAATAAGTGTGATTGAGCTGAAGGCAAATTTGCTCTCTTTCGTCGACTTTTTTCCCATTGTGGGGAAAGGTGAGGAAGAGAGGGAAGGAGGAGGAGAGGATATAGGATAGATTGAGAACACCGAAACAAATATGAAAACTTGTAAATCTGGCGCGTAAAGTTAAATTCGATTTTCTCTTATGTTCAAGGAGCAAACCCTTCAACTAACTGTTGGCTTGGTGTGTAATAGCTCCTGCCCACAATAGGACCTGTGCAATCATTCTTTCGTTAACGTCACCGAAATATAATATTTAGAGTTCTCAAAAGCTGGGATGATCGTGTAATCCACATAATCCCCACTTACTCTTCTCTACCTCGACCCCAGAATTGCAGCTTCCCTCGATGCACAGTATCTCAGCAAACCAAATCCCTCAGAAAAAAACAGACCAATCCAAACCCACTGCCAATCCAAACCCACTGTCCACAACACACAATTTTTATCTGCTCTGGATGACATTCAACTGGAAGATGATAAGCTTTCCGCCCGGGATGGGAGGCTAGCTCAATGATCCGGTGCGATACTGTGCTGACAGGGTGTGTTGCTGTGGGCGAGTGCGAAGTGTGTGTTTGAGGACGAGTTCAGCTTCACTCCAGCCGAAGTACACGAATTCTTCAAGAATTGCGTGTTGACCGACTACCCATCCAAACTCTTGCGACCTTCCATACTCACAACGTTAAACAAAGATTCATTATTTTTTGTTATGACTTTTTTTTAGCTTCCAACCTGCGTTCATTTCTAGCGGCTTGTGATGCTGGCGACTTCTTCTTCTTCTTCTTTTTGTTTTTGCCCCCTCCCCCTTCCCCCCCACAATTTCCACTCTTACTTATATACTTTTCCCCCATTTTCTGTTTTTTCGCCTTACGTCCACTAATCACTCCCATTTTGCAGCTCTTCATCACAATAATATACCTTTCCTCCGTGCTAGAGTTGGCTCCCGCCCCTGCCTGCCACAGGGTGTCGAAGTAACTGCCTCCACCTCCACCTCCACCTCCACCTCCACCCCCCACCCAGCCTACGCTAGCATTGGGCATCCCGCAAAAGATGCTAACAGTCTGCGACTCACGCCCCCTCACGAGCTCCTTTCTCCTTAGCCCTGAGCCCTGATTCACATTAACACCCTCCCCGCCGTCATTCATTCTGCAGGTGTTCCCCCCGCACATCAAGCTGGTCAGCAACCTGGCGATGAGCCTGGTGTAGCTCAGGTTGTCGCTCACCATGACGAATCTCCCTTTCCCGTTGCCGAGCAAGCACGCTCCGATGATCTTCAAGTTCGATTTCATCAGCATGTGCCCATTTTCGTCGTCGTCGATGTCGTTGCACTGCTGCTGGACCGGCTCTGGAAAATTAACAAAAACTGTCTCCACCTTGTTATCGCCGACGCGTAGCTTCAACACTTCGCCACATTCACCCCCAACGACGGCCAAGTTCGTCAAGCTGCCACCCCGCCCAGTTCCACCGGTCGCAGTCGCAACCTTGTTGATCGTCTCTGAGACGCGGTCGGAGCGTAGCTGCGCCGAGCGAAGCGATTAGTGATGTGCGGACGCGTGGCTGTGTGGCTGTGTGGCTGTGTGGATGTGAACCCCCCTTCTCCACTGCGCTCGAATTTCCGCTCGCTGGCTCACCTCGATCGACACGAAGTTCTTGTTCGGCGAACTTAGCGCCTGTGATACGATCCAGTCGCCCGCTCCAGAGCCGAGCTCGACGCAGAGAGGATTGGTGGTGGAGCTGCCAAATATAGCACCGAGGTCAAACCCCCCAGTGTCCCCTATCGAGCCGTCGAAAGGGTTCGTTTCGCTATTAACATTCTTCTTGCCAGCATAGAGGCCAAAATTGTCGACAAGGGATTTCCGTAGGTTTGCGCGAACGTCTGCGGTAGGAGAAAAAGTGGCGGTGGCGGTGTCGTCCGTTAACTCCGTCGTTCCTCCGCCACCAAACACAAACACCTTCTTCTCCATGAGCTCGAACAGATCCCGTCTGCCACCCCACCGCTTGGAAGTGTCGGAACCTGCCTCCTGCTCGGCAACTCTTCTTCTAAACGCCACCTGGGTTAACCTCGAGAGTTCCGCCTTCAAGACGGAAATTTTGTGCGCTCGATACCTGATGTTGCTGAGATCGCGAGTATTAAATTCACCCTCGCCCTCCGCCGCAGTATTCAGCTCGGCCTCCTTGCCACGCCAGAATTTTTCCAGCACGGCCAACTTGGCGTGAACAGCTGGCCCAGCCTCAACCTCAGCCTCAACATTTTCGTTGAGCAACACGCTCACCCTCATCTTCCCAACCAAAAACTTTGCCATCGTCGTTTCGTGTTCGACGTTGAAATTGCCATCTTTATCGCTATCGCCAAACACCTCTAATATTTTCTCAATCTCCGCAAGTCGCAAACCCCTCAGCATCAGATCGACAAAGTAGCCAATGCTGACTCCGTCGCGCAAGCGCCCAGCCTTCGACGAGACACTTCCCTCGGCCTTTTCGAGCATCTTCCACAGCTTTCGCGCCTCCTTCACCCCACCACAGCCACTGCTGCCCCACACCATGCCCCGCAGAAGCGTGTTGACGGTGCGGGAATTAGGGTAGGCGTTGGCACCGTACCGACAGCTCGCCTTGTTGCTGAGCATCTCCCGCAGGAGAGTGAGCCCCTTGTGCTCGTTCGAAGTCGAAGACGAAGCGGATGATGACGATGAGTGGGCGTAGCCCTTCATCAGAGAAGTAAGAGAAGCCGTGGAGAGGTTGGAGTGCTGGCGACCGTTGCTGAACTTGATCGAATCCTCGCTCAACTTGGACTTGCGGAAATCGGTGAAGCGCTTCATTTCGCTCTCCACAATCTTTTCTGCGGAGATTAGGTCCCCCCCCCGAACGCAGCAGTTGACCATGATCGAAATTACGTAGGCGTCTATCATTGCACCGTTGGAGTGAACGTACTGGTGGAAATGGTAATTAAAGTGAGAAAGAGCTTGGCTGCTGTCTTTCTGGGCTGAGAATGTCTGCAGGAGAGATGTTAGCTCCATTTTTGAAGTTGCTGAGTTGGGGGGGAG
>BRYC01001052.1:0-16722 GCA_030267985.1 Parmales sp. scaly parma
CTCCCCTCCCCTTCATGGGGCCACCCCACCCCACCCCAGAACGACACTCCCGCCACAGAAGAACCCAAACCCCCTGTCCCCGGAGAGGCTGCTTCAAACATGAAGCTCGAGGGCTACGACAGCGGCGCGATCGGCGGCGAGTGGGTCCTCGCCCGAATGAAGGAAGTCAATCAGTGGCCCCCCGTCGTCCCCGCCCTCCTCCCCGACCAGCCCAACTACAACGCGTCCCAGTTCACGCACCCCGACACTGGCGAAAAGATCCAAAATCCCTGTGAGGACGTTGCCGAAATCCGTCGGAACATGATCATGGTTGTGGCGAGGCTGAACAGCATAGTCGTCAACGGCAGCAAGGAGCTGCAGACTGCCAGCGCTGCTGGTCTGGTTGACGGGATTTACTTCAGGGAGAGTATGGGCTTCAGGCAGAGGTGCACCCAGCTGCTGGAGATGAGCCTGCAGTTTGCGGTGCAGAGCAGGCAGCATAGACTTGTGTGCACTCTTGTGGAGTGTTTGACCATGTTCAAAATTGGCATTAATAGCTGCCACACCCCGGGAGCGGTCAACTGGTTCAGGGCCGCGATTCAGAAGCAGGTGAGTTGAGTTGCTGCGAACGACCGCAGGGAACGACCGCAGGGAGCATTGGCGTTATTTTGGAAGATTTTGGAAGTATTTTGGAAGTATTTGAGGTGTGGAATTACTTTGGTTGTGGCCCCTTTCCGCTGCGCTCGGCTTTCCACTATACAAACGACAAACTGCAAAAATTAACATATATTTTTCCACTCAAATCGAATTTCGAATTCGCTGCAGTACGGACCGGAAGGGATTCCGTCCATAAAAATTATGAAGGGCTCGATCATTTCCCCAAACCAGCCCCTTGTTGCCAAGGGCGACGAAGCCGTCCTAACGCTTGAGGTGAGCCACTTGTCGAAAATGTCCCTATCTCCTAAGTTGAACTTACTGTCACAAATGATCTTGCTCATTAACTCAGTCAATTCCTCAATTGTTTGGCGCAATTCTTGCTCGGCGCTATTCTTGCTCTGCGCAATTATAGTTCGAACGCCCCCACGCCCAGGCCTTCCTCCAGTCCAAGATAGCCGCGGCGAAGGTCCAGAACTTGTCCGAGGATCAACAGAAGCAGGTGAGCGAGCCGAGCCTTGTGTGCCTTGAGGTGTGGAATTACTTTATTTGTGTCGGGGGAGACCCCCGAAACCCCCCCTCTCCGCTACGCTCGGCTAATGGACGCAGCTCCCTCGCTACGCTCGGTTCGCAATGGACGCCCCACACGATATACTATACTAAACTAACATTATTATTTTTTGGCTCGCTTTGCTTTGCTCGCGTAGTTCCTCTCGGCCTACAGAGAGCCGTGGTGGTTTATCCTCACCGCCGTCAACGAGGACGACCAGACACAGGAAACGCCCGAGCAGAAGCAAACGAGGATTACCATGGAGAAGGCGAGCGCGAAGAGGATGGGAAAGCCGTACGTAGAGAAGGAAGAGGAGGTGAGCAGATTGCACGATGAGCATTCGCCTTTTTTTTGCCTTTGTATTTAACTAACTCCCCTCCCCCCCGCGCAGCCTAAAAAGATGATGAAGGAGGTCATGGTGCTGGCGTGGCCGCTGGTGGTACAGGGGCAGGACATCGGGAAAAAGGAATACAAGGTGCAAATTAAATTTGGAGCTCCACCAGAGGCTGGACGTTGGACGTTTTACTGTAAGATCAAGAGCAGCGAGTTCATTGGAAGCGACGTCATGGCCAAGATTGCCATCAGGGTTGTGGAAAAGGACGAGCAGGCAGCAGCTAAAAAGGCGGCTACGGAGAAAATTGAGAAGGAGGAGTTGGATAAAATTACTGCCGAATAAAAAATTAAACTGAACTTGACAAAAATAATTTTATCTGCATATGTACTGCAAATATATGACATAGCCTAAAGATCTTGGAACTTCTATTGTGTTAATTTGAAGCATGACCCCAGAAGAGACCCCAGCAATCTGTGAATCCGCCCCCATAACCCTCCCCAACCCAACCCAATCCAACCCAACCCAACCCAACCCAACCCAACCCAACCCAACCCAACCCAACCCAACCCAACCCAACCCAACCCAACCCAAGTCTTCCCCCAACCCCAGCTCCTTGACAGCATTAGATGGCAAGAATCTTGGAACAGCTCTAACTTCCAAGATTGCCAATGAACCCCTCGAGCAGCGGGTGACCCGTGTGGTGGGCAAGTCGAAGGCCTTGAAGCAGCTTCTTCCTCATCTCTTTCCGAACTTCGAAAGCATGCTGATCCACATCCTACAGAACAAAATTGTTGATGTGGGTGAAACGAGAGATAAGGCAAAAGCTGCTATTGGCAAGATTAAGTCTGGTATAGTTAGTTTAAGTTCTAAATTAGGAATCACCAAGACCAACAGCAAGGTTGACATAGCGCCGGCGATTATGGGACCTACCGGAAACGAAAACGAAAACACCTCAAAAAGTGAAGCAATCAGGATTGGCAAATCGTTCGCCATGTTTCTCCTCACAACGACAGAGCCATCCGCCGCGGTGGACGCTTGGGCTAAGGACAATAAACAGCTGAAGGATTTGATGGAAATAGATTGGTTCGAACCCATGATGAACGTCATCGCGAAGGGGCTACTGAAGAGTAGCAATCTTGGACTGAAGTGGCGGGTCGGGCTTGGGGCGGGGCTCTCAATCATGGACATGATCACCGACGCGGGGGTAATCAACAACTACCGAGCGAGCGGGAACACGAAGGGTGCTTACTCACTGATGGCAATGATTGGTAGTAACGTGGCGGTACAGCTAGCAATCACCTACTTGCAGAACAGGAAGAAAAGCAATTGGGTGATTTTGCGAGAATTGGCGTTTGTCGTCACATTTTTGAAACCTGGAGTGGACGCGTACAGAGTTGCGACCGGCCACGAGGATGAAGATGCAGTGATGAACCCGCTCCTGGAGATGTCTATTGGAAAAAGTGCTGAGCTCGCGTTCGAGAGCATACCCGGGGGGCTCCTCCAAGCCTACATTTTCATCAATTCCCCGGAAAAGACGATCTTCCTCTTGATCTCGATTTTGATCAGCACCCTGACTACCGGCTTTTCGAGCGCCATGATCTCGTTCGACATGGACATCTCTGTAGCCAACAGGAAGGAAGTGCCGCTCTTCTACGGCTACATCAAGGACGGAAACAAGGAACGTTTAATTACGTTCATTCTGCAGGTGAGCGAGTGGAGCGGCGGGGGGGTTGCAAAACGAGCTAAACTAACATTTGATTCGCTCGGCGCAGATACTGCTTGCTGCATTCCACAACCTCAGCCGCATAGTCGGCACTGCCCTACTGTTCTCAGTGAGCGAGAGGCTAACGTTCGGAGTCATCCTTGCAGAACTGTTTTTGTACCATCTTTACAAGGTGGGGAGGAGAGACTACGTGCTTTGGATCGCAGGCCTTGAGGGCGCTCTCAAGTACATGGGCGCCCTTGTCACCCACAGCATTGTGAAGGTGCTAGTGGACTACACAGGCATGCTTCATTGTCGCGGACCGAAGCTCGCGGGAGGAGCTTTGTTCACTTTCCAAACAATTGTGAGTCAGTGCTACCCCTTCGTCGCGCTACACTTCTACAAGACGAGCGAAATTGAGGACAAAACAGACGTGGACATGCTGAACACGGTGTTCATCGTATTGGCAAGTTCGTGGTTCGCATGCGTGCTTGCATTCCTGAGAGTCACCAACAGAGATTTCTGGCACACCTTCTCGAGCACAGTGACGGGCTGGAAGTTCACCATCGATTCTTTCTTGGCTTCCGACGACCCCCAAACCAAAATGCTCACCGCATTCGACAACCACATCAGGTGAGTAAAAGAGCGAAGCCAGCGGAGAGCGACCGAAGCGAGCACCACTCACCCGCAACCACCCCCCCACCCCCGCCCCACTCCCCCAGTTTCATCCAACCGATCAAGGAAGAGGTCAAGGCGTACACGTCCGAGCACTGGCACGAATTTGTGGGCATGGATTGGTTCACACCGGGATTTATTTCCCAAATTCCAGATGAGTTCATCCCAGGACGCGCCCTCCAACAGCTGAACGAGGCGGCAGCAGGAGGGGTACGGGAGAAGCTACAACCAACAACAATCTCGTCCATGAAGGAGGTCGTCATCACGCTCACGACCGTCGACACCATGACTGACGTGTACATGATTTACCTGTACAAGGTGAATGGCCTTCACAGGTGAGCGAGCGAAACGAGCGATCCTTGATGAAGACTCGAGCGATGAGTCCCGCGAAATGGCTACATACATAATGGCTACATCCACTACTAAACTAACCCACTCAATTCTTTTGAAACTCTTAACTCATTTTGGTCTTGCTTCTTAAAAATGCGCACAATCTCGCTTCGCTTGGCGCAGCAACGCAAACACGATGATCGCAATGATTTCCTTCAACACGTTCGTGCAGCTTATTACAGTGCTGGGACAGAACAAGAAGAAGGGTTGGAGGGCCGTGCTGAAGGAGGGGCTTATCACGCTGCTGTTTCTGAGGCCGTTTGTCGATGCGTGGCGCGTCCACAACAAGCACGAAGATTCCGAGACAATCCTGGAGCCCCTCCAAGAAATGATTGTGAACAAGGGCACCGAGTTGGCGACGGAGAGCATCCCCGGGTGTGTACTGCAGTGCTACGTGCTGCTGCTCAACCCGAGCCTAGGGAGCAGCAGGTGAGCGAGCGAAGCGAGCGAGCCTTACAAGACAAAACAACTAACAGATTCGCTCGGCGCAGCGGGGCAATAATTTCAATCGGAATTTCTGCCTTCATGACGGGGCTGACGAGCGCCATGATCGCCTACGATTTTGACACAGATCAGCCCCACCGCGCTACGCAGCCACTATTCTACGGGTACATAAAGGATGGCAGAAGAGGGCGGACATTCTTCCTCATGACAATGATCAGCACGTTGCACAATTTGAGCCGGAGCTTGGGTTATGCTATTTTGGCTGTGGTTAATTTGAACCTCGCGCTGAAGTTCTTCGTCGGAGAGGTTGGAACTTGCTTACTGTACAAGCTGCTAAGGAGAGATTTCTACTACTGGGTAAGGCTAGAGGGAATGTTGAGTGTCATAATATCACTTGCTGAGCGAACGGTGGTCAAGATACTTGTGGACTTCACAGGCTGCATCCATCTTCGACACTCCCTCGAGTTAGGGGGGCTCGCGTACAGCTCAACGATGGTCTGGGCGCAAATCTTTCCCTTCGTAGCGTTGGGGTGGTACGAGGGAGGGAATAAGGAGCAGCTGCAGAAATTATTGATCAGCTGCTTCGGGGTCTGGTTGGTGCTGAACGGGCTGTTCTTCTGCTCGATCGACAGGACCTTCCTGAGGACGTTCTTTACCAGGAAAACGGGGCCCCAGTACATTTGTGAGTTGTTTAGGACGAGTACGCTGGACAGTGCGAAGTTCAGAACGGCATTTTCCAAGAGAAGGAGCTTCATAGCCGAGTGTGAGGACGAGGTGAAAGATTGGGTGAGGGTGAACATAGAGAGGTGGCGACTCGAGAAGCCTGATTGGTTTAAAATTGATAAGATCCCTGATGATATACTGCCGGCGGAGGTGGTTGCGGAGGAGGGGGGGGCGAAGAGGAGGAGGAGCAGCATAATCAGTGTTCGCTCATTCGTTCTGAAAGACTAAGGTTCATAAAAAAGCTATCTTTATTGTTCTCCTTATTTGTTCTTGTTGTGTATTTACTACCTCTTTGCCTGAGCCAACTCTGCCCTCATTCGCCTTGTAGGCTTCCATAGTTCTGGGCTCCTTCAGAATCGCTTGTCTTTTTAATAAACATATCACATATGCTATAGCATATGACTGAAAAATATTTTTTACTTGTATGCCTCGACAATAAGCGCCCAAAAGTCAACAAAATTGCCAAACTCATCTTCTCTTCCTTCCCCTTCTACAACACACACTGCTTTGGAAAAAATTAGCCATCCTCCGTCCCATCTCCTCATTCTGTTGAATTTTTTTTTCTCAATTTCCGCCTCCGCCTCCACCACCACCACATCTGTATTCTCCCCCAGCAAGAAGCTCCTACAATCCCCCAAACTCAACATCTTCAAACCCAGTCGCGCAGAATCACTCCTGATCTTCTCTTCCTGCGCCGAGCGAAGCGAGGCGCATTTTTAATGAAGGACGAGCGAAACGAGCGAATTGAGCAAAAAACGAATCGGGTGGGTTAGCTTAGTAGTGGATGTGGGTGGCTGTAGCCATTTCCGCTCGTCCGCTCGCTCACCTCAAATCCTCGGTTCATTTCCTCAATGTAGTCAAAACGTCGGTCCACCACCCACGATTTCACCGCCGCCTCCTTCTTCCTGATAAAATTAGGCAACCCCGCCTTCCTCCTGCGCCGAGCGAAGCGAGGCGCATTTTTAATGAAACAAGAAGATAACGAGTGAAGCGAGCCAAACGATTACGAATAAAGTGGGTTAGCTTAGTAGTTGGTTATTGGTGGCTGTAGCCACTTCGCCTTATTCGTTCCGAAAATGCTCTATTTGGCATCTTTTTGTACAAGGCAAGGCGATCATTCACTCACTGTCCAAACTGCACAAGGCCCGCTCGCTTCGCTCGCTCACCTGTACACGTCGCTCATCGTGCTAACTTTCAAGTCCCACAGCATGCCCAGCGCCCGTTCCCTAGCTTCTGTGCAAGCTCGAAAAGTTCTTATCGTTTTTGAGATCAGAGAAGCCTTATCGTTGATTTTCGCCGTGATCGACCGGATCATTTTTGCGCGGTGGATGGTACCGAGGAAGGAGGCGAAGACATCAACTGCCTTGTTCTTCCTCTTCAAGATTATTGGTCGGAGAAGGTTGTTCTTGTACTTGGACACAACCCTGATAAAAAACTGCGCCGGCGCCGAGCGAAGCGAGGCGCATTGATTTGGTTAGTTTAGTAGTGGATTTAGTCTTTAGTTTGAAGCCGTGTTAAGCATTGGAGTTACGGCCAGTTCAGTGATTCGTTTTTTTTTAGTATTTAAGGCAATTTTTGAGGTGTGGGAAATAGTTGGTAATGGATGGGGGAGACCCCCCCCCCCTTTCCGCTGCGCTCGGCTTTCCGCCGCGCTCGGCTTTCCGCCGCGCTCGGCTTACTGTTCGCAGCTTCGTTCGCTCGCAACTATACGACTCGTCGCGCGCAAGCGCGCTTCATCGCGGACGGCGCCTGTTTTGGCATCGCTTCGATCCGCTTCGCTTCGCTTCGCTCCGCTTCGCTTCGCTCCGCTCCGCTCCACGAGCCATCATTATCTCACCTCCCACCTCCGGAATCCCGCTCCCCTAACTTTCCACGCGTTCTGAATAACCCCCGCCGCCCTATTCCTCCTCCCTTCTAAAATCTTCTCCCCTCCATTTTTTATCAAGCCCCTAGCCGCCGCCCCAATTAGCAGCAAGGCCGCAATATGCTTCACCGGCCCGTCCAGCTTCTCCCGTATTTCAGTCATCTTCTCATTGTGCTTTTTCCGATCGATCTCCTCCCGCACCTTGCGGGTGATCATCAGGTGATCCTTTATTCTCTTGGTGTTCATTTTATCGGTCTTCTGCCGGAGGAGCTTGGAGCGACGCTCTTCGACCGAGCGCTGTTTCGCGCGGAGGAGGGAGACTGCTGAAACTGGGCCGGTGAAATTGGTGTTCATGTTTGTATTTGTGTCGTAGTCATTGTCGTTGTTGTTAATGTCGTTGTTTATGTCGTTGTCGTTGATGTTGTGGTGCACGTCGTTGTCGTCGTTGCTGTCAACAACATTTTCATTACTGTCGATAATAATGCTGGCGCTGGCCTTCTTGAATGACTTCCTGACTCTTGATTTCGGCTTCTCAGTGGTTTCATCGATATTGCTCGATATCGATACACCTTCCCCGGCAAACGAGTTCCGCATAACCCTGGTGTTCCGCTGCTGGGTGCTGAACGACGGCCTCCGCGAATTGACACGGTTGGGTGGTAGGGTAGGACTCACCCTCTGATTGCCCTTCTCATCGAAGAAGTTGTTACTATGTTTGGCTATAATGGTTTCATCCAACGTGGAGTTTATTAAGTTGGATAGTTTTCTCTCGTAGCTGTTTTTGGGTACGGACCCTCGAGTGTCGAAAGTTGAGCGACGCTGGGCGTCATTGCTCGTGGGCGTTCCCGTAATCAACTTCAAGAGCTCAGAGCCCTCAAGGCTGTCGTGGTGCTCTCTAGAGGCTGAAGAGGCTGAGAAGTGCTGCAGCTTTGGCGAGACTGAATTTGGCGGGGGGGTTGGAGATATTGAATTTGGGCTCGACCTAATTGTATGTGGACTTGAATTTGGACTTGGGGTGAGGTCTGCCGGCGGGATTTGGGTTGGGGGCGAATCCAACAGCGCATCCATCTGCGTAAACGCATGCTCAAACCCTGTGACCAAGTGGTGGGTTTTGTCACACGAGGAGTTCTCTGACTCAACCAACATTCGAGAAAAAGAGCGCCGACGACTGCCCCTCTTGCCCTTGTCCCGGGTAGGCATTTTTGTTTTTTTTGTTTTGTTTGAAGGGGGATAAGTATCTGCGCAGCTAGCCATGTGTCAATATGTGTTTCCTTTTTTTTCTAATCTGTAGATCATCATTTCCCTATTTAATATCATAGCATAAATCTTTTGAAGTCCCTTCATTCCTACCCTACACTACCCCGCCCTACTCTATTTAATTAAAATTTCCCCCAAATGAAATTTGCAACTACTGCTTTCCTCCTCGTCGCTGGCTCAGCAAATGTATCAGCAGGCTCAATCAACGACATCGAGCACGTGATCTTCTTCATGCAGGAGAACCGCGCCTTTGACCACTACTTCGGCACCCTATCCGGAGTCCGTGGCTTCAACGACCGGACCACCGTTCCCATGCAGTCCGGCTTTGACGCGTTCCACCAGCCCACTGACCAGGACAACCTTGAAAAGTACATGCTTCCTTTCCCGGCTGAAAGTAATCAGACGGCTGCCATGTGTATGGGCGCGCCGGAGATGTTCTACCCGACTGATATCAAGATTGTCAACAAGGGGAGGATGGACAGCTGGAACACGGCCCGCGACCCGGGAGTTGGGATGAGGTGAGTTTTATTAAAAGCAATTTAGCAATTTTGCAGCAGCTTCACCTTTTTGTGTCGTTCCATTCACTAGTTGTGACATTCACTAGTTGTGACTAACTCAACTCTCATCGCTCGTTCAGCTACTTCAACCGGGACGACCTCCCGTTCTACTACGCCCTTTACGACAACTTTGCCGTGGGGGACCAGTACTTCCAATCCACCTTCACGTGCACCTGCCCAAACCGCCTCCACTTCTTCACCGGGAGCAACGGTCTTTCCGTCGGCCAGCCCGCTTCAATGGAGAACGCCGAACCCAACCCAGGGTGGGACTGGGTGACAACCGCCGAGCTCCTCGAGGCGAAGGGGGTCAGCTGGAAGGTATACCAGGAAGAGGACAACTTCGACGACAACGGGTTCGCCTGGCACGACACCTTTTTGAAGGCCAAGTCTGGCGAGCCGTTGTTCGACAAGGGCATGGCCAGGCAGCCCGACGCGATCTTGGCGCTGGAATCTGACGTCAAGGCCGACACCCTCCCCCAAGTATCCTGGGTCGTCGCCCCCGCGATCAAGTCCGAGCACGCGGCGTACCACCCCTCAGCGGGGGAGGACTGGACCGCCCGGCTCCTCATCGCCCTTCAGGCGAATGCCCAAGTGTACGCGAAAACGGCCTTCGTTCTCAACTACGACGAGGGGGGGCAGTTCTACGACCACGCGTGGACGCCCACTCCGCCGATGAGCGAAAAGGAGGGGGTTACGACCATGAGCACCGAGGGGGAGGTTAATTTTGATGCGACGTATCAGAATGAGACCGCTCCGATTGGGTTGGGGTTCAGGGTGCCCATGGCGGTTATTAGCCCGTGGAGTAGGGGGAATATTGTCGTGAGTGAAGGTGAGTGCGCAGCGGAAGGGGGTGGGGGGTGGGGGGTGGGGGGTCTCCCCCCCTCCACAACCAAACTCCACCACACACACCCTTCACTATCACACCATAGTTAACACCATTTAACACCATTTAACAGTCTTCGACCACGTCTCCGCAATAAAATTCCTCGAACAGCGCTTCTCAATCTCCAACCCCAACCTTTCCCCCTGGCGCCGCGCGATGGTCGGAGACCTAACCTCCGCTTTCGACTTCGCCTCCCCCCCCGACTTTTCCTGGCCCTCCCTCCCAGACACTTCCGGGTACGTCGAGGCGGGGGACGTAGAGTGCGATACCCTGCCGGACACGGTCGTTCCCACCCAGCAAACTACCCCCGTTCAGGAGGCTGGAACGAGGATCAGCAGAGCCGTTGATTACGTATTCGACGTCAGCGACGAGGGCGTTGCAACCGATGGAACGTTTAGTTTTACGATTGACGTGACTGGGGCGTTGGGCGCGCCGTTCGTTCTCTTCGATCTTCTGCACCTCGACACGAAGAACCCGCGGAATTACGCCGTTGAGGGGGGGAAGTCGATCACTGATAAGGTGGCGGTTGTGAGCGGGGACGACAAGTACAGCTTCATTCTCATGGGGCCAAACGGCTTCGTGAGGCAATTTGACGGTCGCACTGCCGAGAACGCGAACCGCATCACAACAACCTACAACAAGGACGAGGAAAAGCTGGGCTTTGAAATTGCTGGCGGAGACGCTGCGCAGTTCACAATCACCGACAACGCCTACAAACTCTTCGAAGACTCACAGTTCGCGGACAACAAGTTCGAGGTGGTCACCAAGCCGAGCGGGAACTGGTACGACGTGACGATCGCTGCGAAGGACGGCAGCTTGAGCAGGTGAGCGAGCGAAGCGAGCGAGCCTTGTGACAGAAAAGTACCAAATTCCGTGCTAATTACTATTCCTGGCTTCATCCACTACTGAACTAACATTATTCCACTAAATTTTTGCTCGCTCACTCACTGCTCTCAACGCTCGGCGCAGGAGGTTCATGGGTCGGATGGAGACTGGGAAGGACACGGTTAGCGACCCTGCGATGGCGGCGGGAGTTGAGGGACTTTGGAAGAAGGCTGAATCACACCACGACCTGGCGGCAAAGTTCACCACGATCAAGAGGGTGGAGGGGAAGATGGCGAGGACTGACAAGGATGCGAGATTCATTGGGAGTAATGGCGAGCTTTAATAGAGATGGGGTATAAGGGGTAATATAATATTATAAGAGAATTCTTCTGCAAAACACATTCTTTTTTTATCAACTCCTAACGAGCGGACCAGCCAGCCTTACATTCGCCAGGCATCTCTCGGCATTCGCCTTGATCTGTTCGAAATTTCCCTCCTTGATTGCCGCCTGGTCGAACAACGGGGCGACTAACCCCACGCTAGCCGCGCCAGCGGAGAGAAAATCGCCAGCGTTGTCGAGGTCAACCCCCGAGGTCGGGTTCAGCCTCAGCATCGGGAGGGCGGAGGAGACCGCTCGGATCCAGTTTTCTCCTCCGGCGACTCCGGGGAAGATCTTCTGCAGGGGCGCGCCGAGCTTGTAGGCGTTGTACGCTTCAGTGGGGGTCTGGGTGCCAGGAACACAAACCACGTTGTGCTCTTTGCACCAAGTTACGACTGGGGGGGGGGGGGTTAGTTTGGGTTAGAGTAGGGGAGGAAATGAGTGGTGTTGGGGAGGGTTAGTTTGGGTTAAATTAGAAAATTTGAGTGGTGTGTGTCGCCTTACCAGAAGGAATCAACACGGGAGTAATAATGAACTGAGCGCCCCCCTCAACAGCCATCTCAGCATCTTTGACGCTCATGATCGTTCCCATGCCGATCATAATATCAGACCCATCGTACTCTTTACGGAACGTATGCATGTGCTTCATGGCCTCTGGGGTCGTGAGGGTGAATTCGCAGATCTTGAAGCCACCCTCAATGGCTGCTGTCATGGCAGGAGGACAAGCAGCCGAGGTGGCAGTTCGGAGGACCGCTGTTGCACGGTGGAGAGCAAAGTGGTCGAGAACCTTCTCAAAGTTCTCCTCTGTCTTGGGCTGCTGCTCAGAATGATAGCCAGAGGCTGAAAAAGCTCGAGAAGACAATCTGCGAGCCGCCGGTCGGAGAGAGGAGGCTGTGGACGTGAGCATAGAAGATATAATTTGGAGAGAGGCTGTGGACGTGAGTATAAAGAAGATATAATTTGTTTGTTTTGTCACTTTGTTTTCTTTTTTTTTCACGTGTTTTCGTCGGTGACATGTAGCTATGTACAACATCCCTGTAGAATTATGTTGAGGGCTCTCTTCTTCGCTAGCCGTCACCCCCACAGCGAGTTTTGAGAACTAGCACAAGACGAATGCTCCTAAAACATCTGCAATCACTTTCTGCTGTTTTAACGACTTCTTCACACGTCAATCCATCCCTCCATCACCCCAAGCTTGTTTCACTCTTCTCAACGAACGACGGCAATAACTTTAAACATAAATTGTCCTCGAACCTTTTTCCACCTCTAGACGACGACGAAATGATCGAGGTCGAACGGAAATTTGTTGTCCCCTTGGACATTGCATCCAAGGTCCTGCAACTCGGCGGAACACAAATCGGCTCCATCACCTTCACCGACACCTACTATGAAGAAGCACTCGCAGCACGCGACATCTGGTTACGCGAGCGTACAACAAACGACGAGAGTTGTTGGGAATTGAAAGTGCCCGCCTCCACGACAAGGATCAAATCCGGTGGTGAAACAACTGCGTTCACCGAAATAATCGGCCCCGAGCAAATCGTCGATGCTCTCAACCGCAACAATTACAAATTCACCGCCGGCTCCCTCTCTGACCTTCCCCCCTTCGCAACGCTCACAACAACAAGGCGAAAGTTCAATCTAGATGACGTCAGCATCGATTGTGACGAGGCTGACTTCGACGGGTTTGCAGGTGTTATGGAGCTTGAAGTTCTCGTCAGCAGCGACGTTGAGATTGCCGGAGCACGAGCGTCCATCGCGGCTGTAGCGGAGAAACTGAACGCGACCGACGTTGGAAACACCGGGGGCAAATTGGAGTCTTTTATCCGACTCAAGAAACCGACACTCCTCGCCACACTCATCGAGAACGGCGTACTTAATTAAGTGAACCAATCTTAATGAATGGCTGCATGCGCAAACAAATTAATATAGATCTGAGAACAAAAATGGTGAAGCTGAGGGAGCAGTAAGCAAAGAAAGTCATCTCATATTCAGCTCACGGAGGAGGAGCGTATTGAGCAAGTTTCAGAGAGCCGCGGCCTAACCACTGTGTCACTTAAAAATACATACGATACATACGACATCACATTGCACATTCTAAAAAAAATTCTCTTTTCTTCTACTATTATTATAACACCTACCTACACTATGGGAGCTTGTTCCTCTGCCCAGGGGGGCCGGTACAGCATTGACATCAACGCTGAAACCCACTCCCACAAGTCCAACACACATTTCAATCCCAACTCCAATAACTCCAACTCCAACTCCAAACCCTCCACCCCCAATTCCAAACCCACCCCCCACAACCCCAACAACTCGCACCACCCCCCTGGAACTCGCCTGGACATGATTTCCACCCCCAATCACCGAAAGTCCAGCCTGCTTCGTACTCACTCCTCATTCCGGGGCAACATGGTGGCCAATTTCTACACAGTTGAAATTAATTCCAAGTACTCCATATCCAAGAAGATATTGGGGTCCGGTGCCTCCTCGGAGGTTGTTTTGGTGACCCACAAGTCCACCGACGTGAAGTACGCCTTGAAGTCCTTCGACATCCGGAAGAAGGGCGAGAAGCAGGTGAGTGAACAACATTTTTGCAATTTTCTTCGCTGAGACCGAATTCGGTGGCTAATTCTAACACCCCCCTCACCCCACAGCGTTCGTACTACGAGAATGAAATAAACATTTTGAAGGAGCTTGACCATCCCAACGTCATTCGGCTCTTCCAGGGCTACGAGGAGAACACCCACCTGCACATGGTTCTGGAACTCTGCACCGGCGGTCACCTGCTCAGGGTGCTCAACAACCAGCCTAGGAGGAGGGTCAGCGAAGTGCAGGCGGCCATGTTCGCGAGTCAGATACTGAGGGCGATCAACCACTTTCACGGCAAGGACATTTGCCACCGGGACTTGAAGTTGGAGGTGAGCGAGCGAAGCGGGCTGTAGAGCCTCGATGAAGACGAGAATTTCGAGCCACTAGGAGGAGGGTGGAGCAGAGCGTTTTTTTGTGGATTTTGAGAAGATGCAATAATGTGTGTTTTGGACCCTCCCTGAACAACATCTTCGCACAAAAAATGCGCCGAACTAGCCACAGCGTCCAATTCTGAGTTTCTAAAGACGTTGCAGTCGCCTTTTTTTGAGTTTCCTTAAAGATTTCACATTGACGTGCAGATGACCCTGATCTGGAACGTCCTCGAAAAAATCACCTCGCATAAAAAGATGCGCCTGGCCGAACTAACCACCGTGTCCAAATTTGAGTTTCTAAAACCTCCATGCGTTGAAGTTACGACCGATTCAGTGATTCGCCTTTTTTTGCATTTTTTTGAGTTTCACATTGGATGACTAACATTATATTAGAACATCATGCTGGAGAGGGCTGATGCGCACGCGCAGGTCAAGGTCATCGACTTCGGCTACGCGGTCTTCTCTCCGCCCACCGAGCGGCTTACCGCCTTCGTGGGCACAGCGTACTCCACCGCGCCGGAAGTGTTCCGGCGCGACTACTGCGCGAAGTGTGACATGTGGTCGTTGGGCGTCATTGTCTACGCCATGCTTAGCGGGAACAGGCCTTTCCAGGGGACGACTCCCAGCAGCAACAATCTCCACAACAATAACAACAACAACGAGGAAGAAAATAACAATAACGCCGAACAGAGCAAGTACGCGAGCATGGTTCAAAATATCATGCAGGTGAGTGAGCGAAATGGCTGCGGACGGCTACATCCTCTACTAAACCAACCCATTCAATTCTTTTATTGCGCCTCGCTTCGCTTCGCTTCGCTGGGCGCAGTGCGAGTACGGCTGGCCGGTGTCGAGCAACCCGAGCTCCACCGCCTTGGACTTTGTACAAAGCCTCTTGGTGATCGACGAGAACGAGCGGCTGAGCGCACAAGAGGCGCTCAACCACAAGTTCATTCAGAGGGTGCTCAACCCGGGGGGGGAGGGGGGGAGAAGCGACAAAAATGGGGCGACAAATACAAGCATAAAGTTGACGCCGTTGTTGCAGCCGTTGGGACAAATGAACAGCTACGGCGCGCTGAAGAAGCAGAGTATGATGGCAATTGCATTCAGTATGAATCAGGCCCAAATCGACATGCTTCGCGACTGTTTCTGCGAGATCGACAAGGATCACAACGGAACCCTCGATAAAGTAGAATTCAAGGAGGCTTTCAAGAAGGTCATGCCCCTGACCGTCCACAAGGACGAGGACTTCGACGCGGTGTTCGACAGCATTGACCAAGACAAGAACGGCGAGATTTCCTACTTGGAATTCTTGGCCGCGGCCATGGACAAGAACCATTTGAGTATGAAGCAGCTCGAGAGCGCCTTCAAGCTGATGGATGTCGACGGCAACGGATTTTTGGAATTGGAAGACTTTTCGCAAATCTTGGGGGATAGTAAGATTAACAATGCGGAGGTGAGTGAGCCGCGAACGAAGCGAGCTGTGGGCGAAGCGAGCAGCAACACCATTCACAGCTAGCGACTAACCCACTCAATGCGCCTCGCTCCGCTCGGCGACTCCGCTCGGCGACTCCGCTCGGCGACTCCGCAGGAGATTAAGAAAATGCTGGCGGCTGCCGATGTTGACGGTGATGGGAGGTGAGCGAGCAAAGCAAGCGAGCCTTGTAACAGAAGTGCGAAGCTCCATGCGAAATTGCTATACATAGCCACATCCATTACCTGAACTAACCTACTCAACTATTTTTGCTCGCTCGCTGCTCTCGTGCTTCGTTGAAAATGCGCCTCGCTTCACTTCGCTCGGCGCAGGGTTTCGTACGCTGAGTTTATAATTGCAATGACTACGAGTGAGGATGTTATTCCGAGTGGTGACAGTACCAGCATGATGGAGAAGAACCTCTTTGAGAACAAAAATGACGAAAAAAAACGTGTCAAGGCACATCATCGGCGAGAATCTTTCAAGCGCTGTCATTCCGACAGCATGCTCGAAACAATCGTGGACGGTGGGCACATGTCGGAGCGGAAGAAGATTAAAAACCTAGCGATAATCGAGGGCAGCAAAATCGACAACGACGACAAAAAACTAAAAAAGTTCGTCGGTATTTTGCCAATCGACAAGAAAAAAGCTAGATTCGAGAACGAACTAAACGAAAAAGAAAATATTCTACGGGCCACCGCCAGCCTTTCACCTATGAGCAGCTTGCAACTTAAGAGCGGGGGAAGTGGTAACTCAGCAGAAAAGAGGGACGCGAGTCCTCTGACAAAATTCATGGAGACAAGTCCCTTGGGAGCTGGCTTGGTCAATCTGATCAGCAGCAATAGCAATCACAAGAGTTTGGAGAGTATGAGTACCGACAACGTGCTGTTGGAAGTGCCTATGACTGCTGCTGTCCTATGACTGCTGCTGTAACCTGATTTTCCCAATTTTATAAAATTTTTCCAATTATTTGAGTTGAAGGCAAACTGTAATCGGGTCGGCTTTCCTCGTAATAATTGTATTAAGAGAGTTTAATTTATAGAGACGACCTTACGGATATTACAGTTAAGGGCCT
>BRYC01001064.1:0-24310 GCA_030267985.1 Parmales sp. scaly parma
GGTCGAGCGTTGGAGGAGCTTCGGACAGAGCTTGTGAGCCAGAAGGAATCTGAGGTCGCAGCCTTGGTGAGCGAGCACAACAGTAAGATCGGCTCAGCAATAGACGATCACAATCAAACCTTGGAAAATCTTCAAACGCAGCTTGTATGCCAAAAAAATTCCGAAGAAACAACATTAAACCTTCTTAGCCTGAAGGAATCCGAAGTCACTGTTCTTTCCGAAACTCACACATCCGAACTAGCAGCAATAAACGAGTCTCACGCTCGTGCTCTCGAGTCTCTCCGATTCGAGCTCACCTCCAGCCACGAACAAAACCTTGCAAAAACAATTTCCGATCACAGATCGGCAGTCACAGACGTTCAAAATTCCCTCACTTCCTCCCTCACCCAAGCACACGATTCTCAACTCTCCTCCCAGCTCTCTTCCCAACTCTCCTCCCTCACCTCCTCCCACGAAGCCGAGATTTCAGCGCTTCACAATTCCCACAACGAACTAATTACCCAAGTTCGATCCGAAGTTCAACAGACCATCACCAAGGTGAGCGAGTGATGAAGCGCGCGAAATGAAATTGCCAAACTAACTCACTCAATCCGTGGCGCAGCACGAGTCCCTCATTGCCACTATCAAAGCTGAGCATGAGGAGGCCACAGCCCTCCACACAACTACCCACAACCAGCAAATGCAGCAAAACCAAGGCCTCCACGATTCCCAAATATTACAAGCCACGACCAAACACAACGAGCAAATAAATACCCTTACCCTCAAATTCCAGAATGAGGTCACCACCGCTGCCGAAGCTTCTAAAACATCCCTCGAGTCCCTCGCTACCACCCACCAATCGGTAATGTCTGACCTCGAAGCCAAAATTGAGACTGTCTCTTCCGAACTGGTCACCACACAACAGACAAATTCCTTTCTGCAGCAGACTAATTCCGAAGGTGAGCGAGCGCGCGGAATGGCTACAGCCACATCCACAAAACTAACCCAATTCTCGGCCGCTCGGCGCAGAACTATCCCAAATCGATTTGCTTCTGGTTGAGAAAAACGAGCTGAATAAGTCTTTAGAGGCAGCCGTGCGTGCGCTCGAGGCACAAGTCGAAGCAGAGCAGGAAAAGATTAACCAATGCAAAACAGAAAACATGGGCTTGTCCAACTCGCTCAAAATTTTCGGGGAGGAAATGGCAACTTCGCAGGTGAGCGAATACTCGCGATGAAGCGCGCGGATTGGCAACTACAAAACTAACCCACTCAATTGATACGCAGCTCGAACTTTCACAGCTGAGAGAATCTCGTGACGATGTTTCGCTCCAGCTAGAAGCTTCCCAAGAGGCGCTCCACGAGGAATCCAGCAAGGTTGAGAAATATCTGGAAAGTTTAAAAAAGATGAAGGAAACGAATTCCAACAGCGAATCGCACATCGAGCGGCTAGAGAGCGAGCGGTCGGCTCACGCTGACGAGGTTAAGCAGGTCGAGTCGCAGCTCGAGAGAGCCGCGACCGATAAGGCGTCAATCAACAAAAAGTACATGGACGCTGTTGAAGCTGCCGACAAGGCCAAATCTCAGCACAGCCTGGTGGAGCAGGAGAGCAAAGTTGCCAAGAACGATCTGAAAGAGTTCAAGAAGAAGTTCGACACAATGGAAAAGGACTTCATTCAGGCCAAGCTGGAGACGGCAGAGACGAAAACGGTGTTCGACCAGCTCAAGCTCAAGAACAAAATTTTGGAGCAAGATTATGTCAATGTAAAGCTAAAACTCGCCGAGGCTTGCGCAAACCTAGACGACTGCAGAGCAATTGTGGCAAACTTCGCAAAACCTAGAGGGAAGAAGAAGTGAATTTTTTCAGAATTTTTTTCAAATTATGGCTCCGACAGCTTCAACCTCTATGAGGAACCCGTGGTGAAGGGCCCCCACAGGCACAACGGCGCGCGCAGGTTTGCAGTCCTCGCCAAAGTACTCCTTGTAAACCTTGTTCATTCTCGGCCAGTGTTCAACATCTGTTACATAGACCCGCACAGACACCAAGTTCGCAAGGTTGCTCCCCCCCTCCTCCAAGATCAACTTCAAGTTATCCAAAACAACTTTGACTTGCTCCTCCAAAGATCCTTGGCAGAAAGTTCCGTCCGCGTAAAATGGTAGGATCCCGCTGACGTACAGCGAATTCTCGTGCCTCACTGCCGGACTGTAATGGCCTCCAGGCTTGGCAACAACATCGGTCACCATGTACTTTGGGGAAGAAGTGAGGGTATTCTTGAACATTTTGTGGAGAGCATAAGCTCCCAGCAATGTTGCTGCTGAAGTAGCAGCCAGTGACGTCAAGTTAGTAGTGGTCAAGCTCATTCTAGAAAAACCCAAAGAAATTATGTTGTTATAATTGTTGATGTTTTTAATTTTTTTTTGTTTTTTTTTGTGCCAACTGATTTAAAAGCTCTTAACCCCTCCACTCAACCAAAGCTCAATGGAGACCAAAATCGGCGATGTATCATCTTTGGACATCCTAGTGACTTGGGTGCAGTCGCGCGTATCAGTTAAAGGATTCACCCAAGACAACTGGACAGCCCAACACGATGAGACGGTAATAGACTTTGTGTCCAACCCCACCGCGAGGCGTCTCCTTGCCCTAGTGGACAAGAGCGGCTTGTTCCACCTAATAGGAGGCGATGGTGGAGGTGATGGTTCTGTTTCTGTTTCAGCTGAAGCAAAGACCTTGGTGGTCTTGCCAACCACCCCCACCCCCACCCCCACCCCTCCAATCAACTACAACGATATCTCCGAAATTGGCTACTTCATCCGTCCCGAGAACGTGGACCTTTCGATCGACAACATTGAATCGGTGGTCCAGTTCGGTACCATCGGCGGCAACTCCGTCCACTCGCTCCTCCGGCTGATGAACGGCGTCTTCTCCGCCCAGATCTTCAAGTCCTCCGCGTGGCCCGACTCGGTAAAGAAGGACTTCACAGGGCACTACCATCGGTTCATGGCGAGTTTGACGGAGACTGCGAACGCAGTCTCGAACAAGACCGTCCTGTACCTTCCCGACGACGACATTTCTGACGTCTCGAGCGCGGCGAAGAACAAGGATATCGTCCAGCAGCTCGAGAGCATCGTCATTCACTGGACGAGGCAGATCAAGGAGGTTGTGAACGCCCACGATAACGGCATGGACGGCGGGGAGATTGCGGGACCGTTGGAGGAGATTAACTTCTGGAGGTCGAGGACCATTGACCTCAGCGGGATATCGGAGCAGCTTCACAGGAATGACGTTAAGCGCGTTGTGGCGGTCTTGGAGACTGCCAAGAGTAGTTACCTGGGGCCCTTTCAGACGCTCTCCCAAAGAATTAGGGAGGGGAGTTTGGAGGCGGAGAACAATTTGAAGTAAGTGAGGGGAGTTTGGAGCTGTAACAGACAAATTCACTAACCCAACATGTAACATTACATTACCCCCCCCCCCACACAGATTCCTCGAAAGCATCACCGAACCATGCAAAAAACTTGCAGAAGCCGAGCCGAAGAACATTCCCGCCATCCTCCCTTCCCTTCTCCACTATATTCGAATGATTTCTACCCTCTCCAAGTTCTACAACACCGAGGACAGGCTGACTGGGCTGCTGCGAAAGATTTCGAACCAGATAATCTCCCGGAGCTGCGTGAAGATTTCCCTCGAGGACGTGTTCAACGGGGACGTTGAGGACTCGATGGTCTCGTTGTCCGAGTCCATCGAGTGCGGTGTCGCTTGGAAGGCGATCTACCGCAGGACGGCGAAGGCAATCAACAACAGCAACAGAAATGTTGTACACACCACCAACAGCAACAGCAACAGCAACAGCAACAGCAGCAGCAGCAACAACAACAAGGACAAGGGAAAGAAAAAGAACGGGTGCACCAACTGGGACTTCGACGAGGCGTCCATTTTCGCCCAGATCGACGCGTTCGTGCAGCGCTGCCGCGACCTGATGGAGGTGTGCGAGGGTCAAATTCAGTTCTCTCGCAAGTCCTCGGCCACGAAGGGCTCGTCAGGCTCCCTCCCCGAGTTCGGCGGGACCAAGGGCTCGGAGATCACCAAGGCTCTGCTCAACATCGAGGCCGCCTTCGAGACGCAGATCGACAGGCTTAGGAAGCTCGAGTACGACATTCTCGACGTCAAGACGTCCAAGTGGCACGACGACTACAACTTCTTCAAGAACGGCGTCAAGGACCTCGAGGTCATGTACACAAACGTCATCAACACTGCGTTCGATGGCGTCGCCCAGGTTTCCGCCGGGGTGGTGCTTCTGGAGATCTTCTACGCGCTGGCGAAGCGAGAGAGCATCAAGCGCTGCGTGGAGAAGAAGACGGCGGAGATTTACAGCCTATTCATCAGGCAGTGCCAGAGCATTAGGCACGAGTTTGACGACCACCGGAAGGAGCCGCCCCTCCGCCCCAACGAACCCCAGTACGCCGGGACAGCGCTGTGGGCCCGATCCCTCTCTACCATGGTCCAGGAGTCCTGGACGATGCTCCAGGAGGCGAAGGTGAGATGAGCCAAAACGATAATCGTAAATCACAATCATACCACGCATCATGACATACTATACTAATCCAATCCAATCCAATCCAATCCAACAATTATATTTCACTCACAGTACCTCGTTTACACTCGCGAGGCTGACGAGGCTGAAGAGGTCTTCAACAAGCTCATGGGGGTGCTCAACGACTTCAAGACCCAGCACTACCAGCACTGGGTCGAAACGCTTGAGTCCATCGACTCCGCCGAGCTTCAGCGCCGGCTCGAGTTTCCGCTCATCAAGAAGATTGCCACTGCCGCAGAGCAGCAGCAATACGGGGTGCCCATCGGCCATTTGGTGTGCAACTTCGACCAGCAGGTGAGCGCACCCACTGCTAAACTGAGCTGAACTGAACTAATCATTACAACCACGCAACAACTCGCTCCGCTCTGCTCCGCTCGGCGCAGCTGCTGGCGCTGTTCACCGAGGTCCATTACTGGGAGAAGTTCCACGGCGAGTTCGTCATTCCTTACGTCGCCCATGACATTTGCAACCAGGTGAGCCTTGTTGGAGACGAGAATACATACCAACTCTTGACTAACATTAATCCACTCAATTCGTATTTGGCTCGCTCCGCTCCGCTCCGCTCGGCGCAGCGTGAAAAGCTCCGCGTTATGCGCGAACATGTCATGCTTGTCGTTCGCGCGTACAACGAAATCCTCTCTGACCTCTCGCACGACGAGCGCCGCCTGTTCACCGACCACATTCGCAAACTTGACAAGCGCATTAACCAGGGCCTCGTCAAGCTGACTTGGGTCACCCGTGGTGTAATTGAGTACTTCGTCAAAGATTGCTGCTCCCAATGTGCAGAAGGGCACAAAATTGTGAAGCAATTCCACGAGGGCAAGAACGTCATCATGAAGAACTGCAAGGAAGTTAGTCTCACACTGCTGGTGAAAATTGACAAGAACATGGTCTACGACGAGGGTGTCTTTGAGCAGAAGCAGATGGAGCACCGCCTGCGCGTCAAGGTCAAACTAGAAAACCCCCACAAGGCCATCAAGAACACAATGCGATCAATGTACATCAATTTCAAGGAAGGGTCGGGTGAGGTCCGTCGCGAGTGGAAGGCTTTCACCTTATCCACTGACAAGGCCGTGGAGCTTGCTCTTCGCAACACAGTCAAGAAATCTCTACAGGAGCTATCAAAAGCGATCAACGGAGACGCAAAGGTGAGCTCCCCCCCCTCAACTCTCAACTCTCAACTCTCAACTTTCAACTCTCAACTCTCAACTACACTAACACTACCACTATCACTAACACCACCACTATCACTAACACCACCACTATCACTAACACTAACACTAACACCTCAACTCAAACTCAAACTCAGACTGAGCCCCAAACCCTCTTCAAGGTCAACATCGTCCTCGAGAACAACCGGGTCGACTACCGTCCCACCATGATCAACCTCACTCACGTTGTGAACATCGTGGCCAAGGAGCTCATCTCAACCGTCGGTGTCGTTCCTCGCCTCCGCAACGTTGAGAACGAGGCTTCGGCCGATTCCAACTTCGGTGGGGAGGCCCCCAAACCCAGCAATGATAAGGACCAGTCCTTCTACAATATCATATCCAACGACGAGGACACCCTAAAGATCGTTGTTCAGATCATGAACGGCATGTCATCCTCCGCCACCGAGCTCCAAAAGTACCTCTCCTACTGGGACAAGTACAAACCGCTCTGGGAGATGGACAAGGAGTCCTTCATCAGGCGCTATGCCAAGGCCAACCGTCCACTGAAGTCCTACGACACGGACGTCACTCGCTACAAGGACCAGCAAGCCTTGATCCAGGTGAGTGAAATGAGCGAGAAAGCGGCTCAATTCAATATCATCTTCTAACCCACATTTCCATTTCCATTTCCATTTCACAGGCCGAAGAAATTTCCCACCCAATCAACTTCATCAAAATCGATTGCACCCATTTGAAGTCTGCCCTCTTCTCCCACGGTGTTCAGTGGCAGAACAAGCTCACCGGTTTGCTCAACTCCAACGCCATTGCCCAGCTTCGCGATTTCAATAATTTAATGTCTGAAAACACCACGAAGCTCGAGATTGTTCCTCTCAACCTTGACCACCTGTCCGAGAGCATCAAAAACATGAAAACTCTCATGAAGACCGCCCCGGAAACCGAGAAGAAGTTTACTCCGTTGCGTCAAATGTACGCCACGCTCCACAAGTTCGAGGTTCAGATCACCGATGAGGAGAAAGAACACCTGGACAATTTGCAAGGCAACTGGGAGGCTTTCCAGGTCATGCTTGAAACCTGCGAGAAGATGCTCGAGAAGAGCAAGGTGAACATGAAACGGGACCTGGAAACGAGCGTCGAGGCCTACCACGAGCAGGTCGTCGACTTGCGCAAGGAAGCTCTCGTTTCGTTGCCCTACAAGAGTGAAATTTCCACGGACGCAGCCTTCAAGCTGATCAAAACGTACGAGAGCAAAGCCAAGGCGGCCAGGGAGCGCCAGCGCGCGTTGAAACCGGGTTTAGACATTTTCGCCATTCCGTCCCCCGATCACAAGGAGATGCGCGACACCGAGAAAGATTTGGATCTCATGAAGCAGATCTGGACTCTCAGTGTCGAGTGGGACGACAAGTGGAACAAGTGGAAGGGCAATTTGTTCAAGAAGGTGAGTGAGTGAGAGAGAGGGTGGCACAAACACAAACAAAACACACAACAACACTCACTCAATTATCTTTTGCAGCTCGACGTGGAAGCTATGGAGAACGCAGCCGGTCTCTACACCAAGACGATTGGAAAGCTCCGCAGAGAGATTGCTGCTTGGGGAATTTGGGCAGCAATGCGCGATCGAATCACGCAGTTCAAGGACACTCTTCCTCTCATCATGGATCTCCGCTCTGAGGCTCTCCGCCCGCGTCACTGGAGCGCGCTCAAGGAGGAGATTAACAAGCAGTTCGACCAAGAGTCCGATTCGTTCACCCTCGAGGACGTTTTCTCCCTCGGCCTCCACAACTACTCCGAGTTCATTGGTGAACTTTCCGGCAATGCCACCAAGGAGCTCAACATCGAGCGTGCCCTCGTTGACATTGAGACCCGGTGGGCGGACGTCATTATTGACATTGCGGAATACAAGGAAATTTACTTCAAGATTCGTTCCACAGAGGACCTCTTCCAAATTTTGGAGGACGATTCCGTTGCGTTATCCACCATGAAGGCCTCCAAGTACTACGCGTCCTTCCAGAAGAAGATCGACTACTGGGAACATTCTTTGTCTTCCATCTCTGAGATTGTGGACATGATCCTCACCGTGCAGCGCAAGTGGATGTACCTCGAGTCAATCTTCATGGCCGCCGGCGACATCAACAAGCAGCTCCCGGAAGAGTACGTGCTGTTCGTTTTGGTCAACGACGGCTTTAAATCTACCATGCGCCGTATTTCGGAAGAGAACAACGCCCAGAAAGCCTGCTCCTACCCCAACATGCTCGACGAGGTCACGGACTACGACAACAAGTTGGAGAAGATTCAGAAGTCCCTCGACCAGTACCTCGAAACCAAGAGGATGGTCTTCCCCCGTTTCTATTTCGTTTCCGACGACGACCTGCTGGAGATTCTTGGCCAGTCCAAGGAGCCGCAGATGGTCCAGAAGCACGTCAAAAAGTGCTTTGAGGGAATCAAGACGCTCACCCTAATCGAGCCCTTGAAGCAGCTCAACCGCACCTACGAGGCGTCCGGCGGAAAGTCACCGGACGGAGAGTCCATGAATTTCGCCGCCAACGTCATTGTGGACGGCCCCGTGGAGCTCTGGTTGGTTGAGATTGAGCAGGCCATGAGGTGAGCGAATATGTTTTTTTATTTATGCCACCCCAACTAACCCAACGAACCCAACCAAACCCCTAGGTCGGACTCGCTAAGCTACTTGCCGGTTGCATACAGGCGTACAAGGGAAAGAAGAAGGAGGTTTGGGTGAAGGAGTGGCAAGGATCACTGCTTATCACCACCGGTGCAATTGCGTGGACCACCGACTGCAACAAGGCGCTGGTTGCAATTTCCAACGGAAACAAGTCCGCCCTCAAGGCTCTCAAGAAGAAGCAGATCGGCTACTTGAACCGCCTAACGGATCTTGTCCGTGACTCCAAGCTCGGGAAGCTGGACAGAAACAAAACCGTCGCCCTCATCACCATGGAAATTCACAACCGCGACGTGATGGAGCGAATGATTAAGGCCAACTGCTCCAACCCTCAAGACTTCGAGTGGTTGTCGCAGCTCAGGTTCATCTTCAACAAGGACGAGGGCCAGTACGGAACTTGCATCGTCAAGCAAACGAACTGCACCCTTTCCTACTCGTACGAGTACCAGGGCAACAACGGTCGCTTGGTCGTCACGCCTTTGACGGACCGCTGCGTATTGACACTGCTCACGGCAATGTTTTTGCACCGCGGTGGTAACCCTCTCGGCCCCGCTGGAACCGGAAAGACCGACACCGTCAAGGTGAGCGAGCGAAGCGAGCGAGCTTTGAGGAAGACGAGAATACGAGCCACTACTGAACTAACTTTATTCCACTCAATTCGTTTGAATCGCTCGGTTTGCTCTTGCTTCATTAACGCTCGGTGCAGGATCTCGGCAAAAACCTTTCCAAGTACGTTGTCGTCATCAACTGCTCCGACGGCATGGACTACAAGTCCGTTGGGCGAATCTTCAGCGGCTTGTGCCAATCTGGAAGTTGGGGTTGCTTCGACGAGTTCAACCGAATCAAGATTGAGGTGATTTCCGTCGTTGCGATGCAGGTGTTGTCCATTGTCAACGCCCAGCGGCTCCACCAGTCGCCCTTCAACTTCATGGGACAGGTAATCCCGTGCAGCATGGAGGCAGGAATTTTCATCACCATGAACCCCGGGTACGCCGGCCGTACCGAGCTCCCGGACAATTTGAAGGCGCTCATGCGTCCCGTCGCAATGATGGCCCCAGACTTGAACTTGATCGCGGAGGTCATGCTTGCCGCCGAGGGTTTTGCCGAGGCCCGCGCTCTGGCCAAGAAAACGATTACATTGTACAACCTCATGCAGCAGCAGCTCTCCAAGCAGTACCACTACGATTACGGTCTCCGCAACTTGAAGGCGGTGCTAAACATGGCCGGAAGCCTGAAACGCGCCGACGCCTCTGTCAACGAGGAGTACATTTTGATGAGGGCTCTGCGCGACATGAACCTCCCAAAGTTCATCGAGGACGATTTGAAGGTGAGCGAGCGAAGCGAGCGAGCCTTGGCGAAGACGAGAATACTCGCGATGAATCCCGCGAATTTGCTACAGACATAATGGCTACATCCACTACTAAACTAACATTATTCCACTCAATTATTTTGACCCGCTTCATTCGTTTTGCTCTTGCTTCATTAAAAATGCGCCTCGCTTTGCTCGGCGCAGCTCTTCTTCCTCCTTTTGGGAGATTTGTTTCCCGGCCTCGAGCTCCCAACTTCCGAGTACGGATCGCTCCAGACTGCCCTGGACAGGGAGATGCAGAGGAAAAAACTCCAACCCCACGAGTTTCTCTTTTCCAAGATTATTCAGCTCTACGACTCGCAGCTAACGAGGCACTGCAACATGCTCGTGGGCGATACCATGAGCGGCAAGTCCACGTGCTGGAAGGTGTTGACCGAGGCCAAAACTGCCATGTGCAAGGAGGACAAAATCGACGGCTACAATGTTTGCAACACGTTCGTCATGAACAGCAAGAGTATCACACTGAGTGAATTGTACGGCGCTTACGATTTGCAGACGTTCGAGTGGGCTGATGGGATTCTCTCTTGCATTTTCAAGCAGTGCAGCGAGAGTGATCGCCCGGACGAGAAGTGGATCTTGTTCGACGGGCCGGTTGACGCAATGTGGATTGAAAGCATGAACTCTGTCATGGACGACAACAAGATTTTGACCCTGATCAACGGTGATCGCATCCCGCTCACCAACTCCATGTGCCTCTTATTCGAGGTGGAAGATCTAGCTGTGGCCTCTCCTGCCACCGTGAGTCGCGCTGGAATGATTTACATCGACGGTGCGAGTATGGGCTACATGCCGTACGTCACGTCGTGGATTGAGAAGAGGTGAGTGGAATGGGAATGAGTGGAGCGGGCCATACACAATGTTACTAACATTTTTATTACAACTAAATTCAACTCAATTTAACTCACCCCGCAGGTTCGCCGACTCCACCGAGGACGCCGACTTCCACAAGCAAATGTTCGAAAAGTATGTGCACAAGATTCTCACGTACAAGGAGATAAATTGCACTGAGCCTGTTCCCGTGAGCGACTTTAATGCCGTCAAGTCGCTGATCGATTTGTATGATGCACTCGCAACTGAGGCAAACGGGGTAATCAAGCCCGAAACCGAGTCACCGGCAAAGTTCTACGCGCTGTCCGAGAAGTGGTTCGTCTTCAGTATGATCTGGAGCATCATGGCTGCCGTGGACGAAGAGGGAAGGCGCACTCTTGACCAGTACTTGCGCGAGATTGAGGCTCAGTTTCCTCCCATGCAAACCGTATACGACTTTTTTGTCGATCCCAAGAAGGGCGACTTTGAGCTTTGGGAATCGAAAATCCCCACCTGGAGGCCTCGCAAGGGTGCCGCGTTCCACTCGCTAATCGTCCCAACCACCGACACGGTGCGCAATAGCTACATCTTGACAACGTTGGTCAACGCCAACAAACAGGTCTTGGTCACCGGCTTGACAGGAACGGGGAAAACGATTTTGTGCCAGGTGAGCAACAATCCATTCAATTTCAACAAAACCCTACACAACAAACTAACCCAAATCCCAAACTACGTATAACCTTAGGCGATGCTCGATAACCTCCCGGACACTCACTCCAGCCTAGTCATCAACTTTTCCTCAGCCACCGATAGTGGCACAACACAGGAGATCGTCGAATCCGCCATGGAGAAAAAATCCAAGGATAAGATGGGCCCCGCAGGAGGAAAGAAGCTCGTGCTGTTCATTGACGATTTTAACATGCCCGTAAAGACCAACGCAGAGTCGCCCTTCCAGCCCCCCTTAGAGCTGCTGAGGTTGTGGATGGACTACGGTGGGTGGTACGACAGGATCAAGTGCTCGTGGAGGTACATTCTGGACACCCAGATCGTTTCTGCCATGGCACCCCCGACCGGCGGGAGGGAGGTCATTTCCAACAGGACCCAGTCAAGGTTCTCCTTGCTGTACACCGCCGAGGCTGCCGACGCTCAGGTTATTCGCATTTTCGAATCCATCCTCAATCCCAAGTTGTCCGAGTTCGATAACGAGATCAAGCCCCTCGGCGCAGTCATTGCCAAGGCCACACTTGCGGTGTACAAGGATGTTGCTCTCGATTTCCTCCCGTCGCCAACAAAATCTCACTACCTTTTCAACCTGCGAGACGTTGCAAAGGTCGTCCAGGGGGTGATGCAGGCGCAACAGCAGTGCGTTGACACCAAGGACGGCATGCTGAGACTCTGGTGCCACGAGTGCATGAGGGCCTTTAGCGACCGTTTCTTGAACGATAGCACGAACGACGAGAAGAGATTTGTCGCACTGCTTTCCAAAACTTTGAAAGACAGTTTTGACTGCACCTGGGACGGTTTGATGGACGAAACTTCTGATTCTTCTCAGGGCCCAATCTTCATCAGCTTTCTAACCGAATCCAGCGAGATCATTCCCTACGAGGAGAACACCGATTTGAAGAAGCTGAAGAACTTTTTGGACGAGAAATTGGAGGATTACAACATGGAGCCGAAGCTGATCCCGATGAACTTGGTTCTGTTCGAGGACGCGTTGAGGCACATTTGCCGGATTCATCGTATTTTGAAGCAGGAACGCGGAAACATGATGCTCGTGGGAGTCGGAGGTAGTGGCCGCCAGTCGCTGACCAGGCTAAGTTGTTATGTTGCGGATATTACCTGCTTTACAATTGAAATTACCAAGCAGTACCGATCCATCGAGTTCAGGGAGGACCTGAAGCAGGTGAGCGAGCGTAACCCTAACCCAACCCTAACCCAAACCCTAACCAAACCCAACCCTCTCCTAACCCACTCCTAACCCACTCCTAACCCACTCTTGCTCTCCCAGCTGTACATGAAAACGGGAGTTGAAAACAAGGTTACGTGCTTCCTCTTCAACGACACTCAAATCAAGGAGGCAAGCTTTTTGGAGGACATCAACAACATTTTGAGCTCCGGTTCGGTTCCCAACCTTTTCCCCAAGGAGGAAATGGTGCTGATTTACGATGGCGTGAGGAAAGATGTTGCTGCCCTGGGCTTGGACGAAACACCCGATAACATGTGGAACTTCTTCGTTGACCGCGTCAGGGCCAACTTGCACGTGATTCTAGCCATGAGTCCGGTCGGGTCGGGGCTCAGGGCAAGGTGCAGGCAGTACCCAGGCTTGGTGAACTGCACCACAATCGATTGGTTCCAAACCTGGCCCGCTGATGCTCTGCAGGAAGTCGCCACGAAGTTCTTGGAGAACGTCGCGCTAGAGGACGAGAGCCAGAGAGTTGCCATCGCCAAGGTCTTCTCGGCCACTCATTTGAGCGTTATTGACTCGTCTGCGCGAATGATCGACGAGCTGAAACGCTACAACTACGTCACGCCGACAAACTACTTGGAGCTGGTCAAGGGATACTTGAACTTGCTCGACGAGAAGAGGAAGGAGCTCGGAGACCAGAGGAACAAGCTGACCAATGGTTTGCAGAAGCTGGAAGAGTCGAGGGAACAGGTCGAAATCATGAGCAAGGAGCTCGAGGTGAAGAAGGTGGTCGTGGCCAAGGCGCAGAAGGACTGCGAGGAGCTCCTGGTGCAAATTGTCGGCGAGAGGAGGCAGGCCGATGAGCAGAAGAAGACCGTTGAGGCTGACAGTGAGAGGATCGGAAAGGAGGAGAAGGAATGCTTGGCGATCGCGTCCGATGCCGAGGCCGACCTCGCCGTTGCCATGCCAGCCCTGGAGAAGGCGATGCTGGAGGTTGAGAAGCTCGACAAGGGCGCAATCACGGAAGTGAAGTCGTTCAACAAGCCCCCCCCGCTGGTGGAGGTGTGCATGAGCTGCGTCATGATTTACTTCGGGAAGGCGACCGACTGGGCCACGGCGAAGAAGGCGCTCGGCGAGTCCAATTTCCTCGTCCAAATTAAGACGTACGACAAGAACAACGTCAAGGACAGCATCATTTCAAAGGTGAAAAAGTACATCAACAACCCCGATTTCTCGCCCGAGTCCGTCACGAAAGTGAGCACTGCTGCTGGCGCTCTGTGCACGTGGTGTCACGCCATTTATATTTACTGCAACGTGGCCAAAGAGGTTGCGCCGAAGCGCGCCAGGCTGAAAGCCGCAAGTCAAGGATTAGCCGTGAAGCAGGCAGCTCTGAAGATTGCGAGTGACGCGCTGGCTTCCGTGGTGGCAAAGGTTGCCGCCTTGAAGGCTCAGTACGACCAGTCTGTCGGCGAGAAGAATGCGCTGAAGCAGGAGGCAGAAGATCTCGAGGACAAGTTGATGCGGGCCGAGAAGCTGATCAACGGCTTGGGCGGCGAGTACACCAGGTGGCAGGCGAGCATTGGAACGTTCGAGAAATCTATCACCGACCTTGTCGGAGATTCTCTGGTCGGTGCGGGATTCATGAGTTACGCTGGTCCTTTTGATGCCTCTTACCGAACCGATTTGGTCGGCGGCTGGGACAAAGAAGTGAAGATGAACAAGCTGCCCATGAGCGAGAACTTCAACTTTGCATTCTTCTTGGCCAAACCCACGGACGTTAGGGACTGGAACATTCAGGGCCTGCCGGCGGACGGCTTCAGCACGGAGAACGGAGTCATTGTGACCAGGTGCACCAGGTGGCCGTTGATGATCGATCCTCAGGGACAGGCCAACAAGTGGATCAGGAGCATGTGCGGGAAAGAGTTGAAAATAATCGACCTGAAGATGAAGGACTTTTTGAGGGACGTCGAGAACGGAATAACTTACGGGTTGCCGGTTCTACTGCAGGACGTTTTGGAGGAGCTGGATCCCAGCTTGGAACCAGTTTTGAGCAAGGCCATCATCAAGCAAGGAAACAGGCAGATCATCAAGCTTGGCGACAAGGAGCTGGACTACAGCGACGAGTTCAAGCTGTACATAACCACGAAGATGGGAAATCCTCACTACACGCCCGAGGTGTCGACCAAGACGACGGTCGTGAACTTCGCCGTGAAGCAGCAGGGTTTGGAGGCACAGCTGCTAGGAACGGTGGTTCAGCAGGAGGAACCAACTCTGGAGGAGCAAAAGAGCGAGCTGACCGTCCGCGTTGCCGCCGGAAAGAGGAAGCTGGTCGACTTGGAGAACGAAATTTTGAGATTGTTGGCCGGAAGCACAGGAAGCTTGCTCGACGACTTGGAGCTGGTGAACACGCTGCAAGTGAGTAAGGTGACGAGTGAGGAGGTGACGCAGCAGCTCAAGGTTGCAGAGGAAACAGAGATCAAGATTGACATTGCACGCGAGGGTTACCGCCCGGCAGCCATCAGGTCTGCGATCGCGTACTTCGTGTTGAATGACATGGCCAGGGTAGACCCGATGTACCAGTTTAGTTTGGATGCGTACGTTGACCTGTTTAACAAGAGCATAGTCGACAGTAGGAGCAAGGGGCTGGGGAGCGGTGCTCAGAACGTTGGCGAGAGGGTCGATTTGATCAACAGCTACCACACCGAACAGGTGTTCAAGAGTACATGCGTTGGGTTGTTCGAGAGACACAAAATATTGTTCTCGTTTCAGCTCTGCATCAAGATTATGCAGAGGGAAAACAAGGTGCCGAAGAGCGAGTTCGACTTCTTTTGCTTTGGCGGAGTTGTGGTTGACAAGGGAGACCAGAAGGCCAACCCGTGCGGAAGCTGGATTGACGAGATCACGTGGGACAACATCAGCGAATTGGACAAGCTACCCGCGTTCCACGGATTCGCGAGCAGTGTCGACCAGTCTCAGAGAGACTGGAAGCACTGGTTCTTGAGTTCTGCGCCGGAGAGCGAGACGCTTCCGGGGGAGTGGGACAACAAGCTGAACGAGCTGCAGCAAATGTGCATCTTGCGAAGCATGAGGCCCGACAGGGTGTTATTTGCCGCCGCGAACTTTGTCGGAAACAACATGGGCCAGCAGTACGCGCAAGCGCCCCCGTTCAACTTGCAGGAGATTTTCACGACGGCAACCGCGTTCACTCCCCTCATCTTCGTTTTGAGTCCGGGAGTTGACCCCACTGCCCAAGTGCAGAACATGGCCAACGAGCGGAACATTCAGTTCGAGCAGGTTGCGCTCGGTCAGGGACAAGGCCCGGTAGCGGTCAAGTGCATCAACGACGGGCTGCAGAACGGAAGCTGGGTCATGTTGGCAAACTGCCACTTGATGCTGAGCTGGTTACCGGAGCTCGAGAAAATGGTCGAGAACTATTGCGAGGTGGGGAAGATGGACAAGAACTTCAGGCTGTGGCTGAGCAGCAGTCCCAACCCAAAGTTCCCCATCACTCTGCTCCAGAGGGGCATTAAGATGACCACAGAGCCTCCCAGGGGCTTGCGGAGCAACTTGCTCAAGCTGTACAACTTGATCAGCGAGGAGAAGTTTTCCGAGTGCGGGCAGACGTACAAGTACAAGAAGCTGCTGTTTGCGCTCACGTGGTTCCACGCGACTCTGTTGGAGAGGCGGAAGTTCAAAGCACTCGGATTCAACATCCCGTACGAGTTCAACGAGAGCGATTACTTGATCTGCCACGATTTGATCATTGTTTTCTTGGACGAATACCCCGACAACACGCCGTTCGACGCGATGCGGTACTTGATCAGCGAGGCGAACTACGGAGGCAGGATCACCGACGACTGGGACAGGCGGCTGGTGAACGTGTACATGAACCAGTTCATCTGCGAGGAAACAATCAGCGCGGACAACTTCGCGCTGAGCGAGCTTCCAGAGTACGTCGTACCGGCCGACGGGGACCTGAGCAGCTACAAGGAGGTGATCGGGGGACTGCCGAACCACGACCACCCGGCGGCGTTCGGGCAGCACCCCAACGCGGACATTAGCAGCCAAATTGAGGACACCAACAACTTGCTGGCGACGATAATTAGTTTGCAGCCCAAGGTTGTGAGCGAGGGGGGTGAGACGAACGACGAGAAGTTGGGGAAGCAGGTGAGCGAGCGGCGAGCGGAGTGAGCGGCGAGCGAAGCGAGCCAACACAGCATAACACATCACAACTAACTAACTCACTCGGTTTCATGTTTTGCTCGGCGCAGGTGGGGCTCATGAAGGAGATGGTTCCGGGCTTCTTCAACCTGAGGCAGATCAAGAAGAATATGGGAGGCAGGAGCGACCCGGACGCGCTCAAGACCGTCCTGTACCAGGAGATCGAGAGGTACAACAAGCTCATTGGGGTGCTCACGAGCACCCTGGGGGATTGCGGAAAGGCGGTTTTGGGGTTTGTTGTCGTCACGCCGGCCTTGGAGGCGGTCATGAACAGCCTGCTGGACTTCACCGTGCCAACTGTTTGGCACTGCGCGTACCCCAGCGCGAAGAACTTGAGCAACTGGCTCAGGGACATGGGGCTGAGGATCATTCAGATGAAGGGCTGGATCGAAAAGGAGCTGCCCAAGGTGTTCTGGCTGGCCGGTTTCACCTATCCCACGGAATTTTTGACCGCCTTGCTGCAGACGACGGCCAGGAAGAACGGAATTGCCATCGACACACTCACATGGGAGTTCCCCATCATCAACGAGAAGGAGGAGGACGTCAAGGTCCCGGCGAAGGAAGGAGCCTACATCAGCGGCTTGTATTTAGAGGGCGCAAGGTGGAAAAGCGAGGGGGCGTGCTTGACCGAGCCGCTGCCCATGGAGCTCACGAGCCCGATGCCCCTGGTGTGGTTCAAGCCAACAGACGGGAAGAAGAAGACCGGTAAGAACAACTATGCATGCCCAACGTACATGTATCCAGTGCGTACGGGGAGCAGGGAGAGGCCGAGCTACGTTATTACGGTAGACTTGAAGTGCGGGAGTGCCAACGCGGAGTTTTGGACAAAAAGGGGGGTGGCATTGCTGCTGAGTACTGCAACGTAGATCAGATCAATTGTATTAATGGTTGTTGCATTTTTTTAAATCATTAAAAATCATCCTCCTCGCCCTCCTCATCGCCATCCTCTTGCTCGGCAAACGTCCCCAAGCTACTGAACTTCTTCTTCAAGTCCTCAGTTTGCACTGGAGACGCCAACTTATCGCTAAACTCATCCCCTTCCTTCTCGTGTTTACGAGACAGCTGGAACAGCTGAGAGCTGCTAATCACCCCGGCAACAATCGCCAAGAACCCCTCAAGCAATTCCTCATCGTGGAAGTCGAAAGGCCCCCCGGCCTTGTTGATCAGCTGCAGAACTCCGACCACTTCTGTTTTAGTCTTGATCGGCAAAGCGAGTATGCTACGTGTGTGGAAACCCGAACTGCGCCGAGCGAAGAAGGTGCCAAAAGAATCGAGTGGAATAATGTTAGTTCAGTAGTGGGTGTAGCCATCATGTCTGTAGCCATTTCGCGAGATTCATCGCGACTAATTCTCGTCTTCATCAAGGCGAGCGGATACTGAGTGAGACTCACCTCTTGTCAAAGTCGCTATTGAATCGACTGTCTTTGTACGCGTCGGGAATATTTATAACCTCCCCCGTCGTTGCAACCATGCCGGCTATACCAGCGGATTTTGGAATTCTGATTTGCACCCCGCCGGACAAGCTATCGAGAGAGAGAGAGAGAGAGAGAGAGAGAGAAAGAGAGAAAGAGAGAAATAGGGTTAGTTTTATCTTAAATTTTGTTAGGTTAATTCCGCTCACCTCCACAGCTCACTATGCTTCTCATCCACCAAGTAGAGCGTGCACCGGTCAGCTTCCACCAGCTGCGGGGTTTTCTCCGTGAGCGTGAAGATGATCGAGTTGACGCCCATGTCGCCGTGAAGGGACCGGACAATGTCGAACATGGCATCTTTCGACTTTTTTGCCTTGATGGCGTCCTCACTCGTCTTAATGTTTAGCAAAATTACACCGAGCTGGCCTGCCAAGTAGTCAATCAGGGTTTCGTCCTCAATGCCGAAAGAAGTGTGGGTCGAGGGAACTGCCGCAGTCCTCTTGTTCAAGGTTTGCAGGATGGCCACAATGTTGCCTTGCACATCGTAGACGGGAGAGCAAAGGATTGAAGTTGTATGGTAGCCGGTCTGCTTGTCAGTGTTGGAGCTAAACCTCTCATCTTTGTAAGCATCGGGGATGTTCAGCACTTCACCGGTCCCATACACGTGGCCAGCAATGCCGGCCGTGGTTGGGATGCGAATTTCAACATCGGTGTTGGCATCCTTCACAATAAGCTGATCCGAGTTCTCGTCAACAATGAACAGGGTGGCCCTGTCGCAGTTGAGGAGGGTGCACGTTGATTCGATGGTGCGATGGATTGCCCCATTCAAGGTGCTTTCTGTATTAATTCTTTTGAGAAGTTCCAATAAGTTGGCCATGTGCGAGTGTGTTACATGGGTCATCAGTAAGTCGACCGATGGACCCAGTGACTTGCTCTTCCCTCTTGTTTGCTCGTTCCCCATTATATCTTATATCAAGAGGTGATAACTGGTGATATAACTATTGATAATGATGCAAATATTTATGAAATTTACAAATTTTGGCGTCTGCATCACAGGTGCACAGAGTAGTTTATTATACATATCGTACCAAAAGAAGCTTTAGCTTTTAAAATGCTCCAGACAAACATTTCAACCATTGCCGTTTTGTTAATCACCATCACGCTTCTGTATCTCGTTCCATTTCCCCCATTACTAGCTAAACCGCATGCAGCAACAACAACATCAAGCACAAGCAAAACCAAAAACCATCATGTCCCATCCTACTTGATCATCGGAGCTGGCAAAGCAGGCACCTCCAGCTTGTACGAGTATTTGTCGCACCACAGCAAATTTCTCCCCGCTAAGAAGAAGCAAGTCCACTATTTCAAATACTACTACAAAAAAGGAATGACATGGTACCTTTCTCAATTTCCCAAAACTCACCTACATACGGGGGAGGCTGCTCCAGGATACCTGCCTTATCCTTACGTTGCAGAGCGAATTTACAACGTGAGTTTCATTCCGTCTCCGCTGACCCTGCCTCGTACTAACCCTCACTTGCTCGCTTCATTTTGCTCTTTGCAGGATTTGGGAGACGACATAAACATTATAATGATAGCCAGAGACCCAATCGAACGAGCGTTCAGTTCGTATATGTACAACTATCGATCGCAGCCATTGAAGGCCAATGAGATCATTTCGTTTAACGATCTCATCAGCGCCGAGTTTGCAATTTTGGATTCGTGTTTGTCTCCCGGGGGGAGCGCCGAACAGCGTGCCTCCTCAAGCCCGTACATGGGCAACGTCATTGATAAACCACGATTCAACGTTATCGAGGGCTGCTACGAAGACAAGCAGGACGAGCAGTGGCGACAAATTATCGAGCAAAATCCCAGCGTTGCTCATAGCGTAGATTCACCACTCAGCTACCTTTTTCAAGCATTCGTCGGTAGAGGCCTTTACAGCTACCAACTTGAATGGTGGCTCGGAGCCTTCAACAATGTCTTTGTCGTTTGTAGCCAAGAGCTGAAAAACGACAGCAAAGATGCCATGACAAAATTGGGAAATTGGATGGGGGTAGAAGGAGGGAGCAAAGAGTGGGAAGACGTGGTTCAGCTCGGGGCGTACAACGTTGGTGGCGGAACAAAATCTTACGTGTACGACGAGAAAGTGAGTTGGGATGCCTTTGATAAAATTAGCGAAGAGATGGGGGGGACTCTAGCCCAGTTGAAAATGGCTATGGACCCTGATGTGTTGAAGAGGTTTGAGCAGCTGGCACAAGACGAGCTCAAACATTTGAACGAGCTGCAAAAGAGGTTTGCGTTTGGAGGGGGGAAATGCGAATGGTAAAATAGTTTTATATGTTTGAACAAGGTGAACGTCTTTGTTTGGATATTTTGTTGTCTGGACCGTTGGATTTTTTGAAGTGAGCTTCTTGTTGTTTGAGCAGACATCGTCCACTCAAGAGCCAAAATTTCTTCTGGGTTAAGGAAATCACACCTGAACTTACTACCTAAATAACAGCAAAGTCAAATAAAGTTCTTTTTTTTTTTATTTTCATTGATTTTTTTTTTTTTTTTTTGGCATCCAATACAATATACAGATTCACGTTTCCACTGGTATATACCTTTTGGCAGCTTAATAAATTAAAAGATATCTACTAGCGTTTTTTACTAGCGTTTTTTCGAAGTCAACACGCTCAAGATACACCCAAATTCAAAACCCAACTCTTTCTTTCTCATGGAGTTTAACAAAACTCAAGAGTCCCCGATCTTTAAAGCTGACTTTGACAGAGTCATGCTAGAGCTGAAGCGGCAGCGGGACGAGGCTTCGGAGCAACGCAATGAGATGAATCGCGTGCTTGACGAGCTTGTTGCTTCTCGAGCTGAGATTGATCGACTGCAAATGGCAAGCAAACAAACACCGGAACGAGCTCAAGTTGATGTCCATTACCAGCATGTTCTAAAAGAGATGATGAACACCAAGGAGGAAGCAAAGAGGGAGAGGGACAGGTTGGAGGAAGAAGCAAATAGGGAGAGGGACAGGTTCGAGGAGCGCCTCGACAAGTTCCAAGAGGTCCACCGAGAAGATGCTCGCGCGCAGCTTAGGCAGGCCAAGGAGGAGGCGAAGGAGAGGGAGGAGGCGAGGCAGAAGGATCTTCGGCAAGCCAAGGAGGAGGCCAGGCAGGCCAAAGAGGAGTCAAGGCAGAGGGAGGAGGCAATGTGGAACCGGGAGGAGGCGCGGAGAAAGGAGGCAAAAGAAGAAGCGAGAGCTCTTCGTGAGGAGGCAAGGCAAAGGGAGGAGGCGATGTGGAGCCGGGAGGAGGCGCGGAGAAAGGAGGCGAAAGAAGAAGCGAGAGCTCTTCGTGAGGAGGTGGTCGAACTGATGGGAAAAGCTCAGAAGAACGAGATCGAGAACTTGAGCGAGATGTTTTTGGTGAAGAAGCGGGAGGTGAGAAGCCCAAAGGGAAAAACTGAGCGAAAGTACGAGCGAAAGGATGCCCCACACAACGACAGCGAGCACAAGAACGAGCTCCTACGCAACAATGAGCACGAGCTCCCACTCGACGATGACGATAACAATAACGACAACAATGACATTGAGCAAATTAGCAATATCGAGTACCTCGACAACGATTCTGACAGCGACGAGCGCGAGATCAATAGCAACGATGAGCGCCACTCTGAGCAGCAACTCCCACAAGGCCAAGGCAACGAGGAGAGAGAAAGTCTTATTCTCCCCTCGACCTCAATCATCACCCGGCCAACGCCAGCACCATCTGCCGACGAGATTGATGCTTGGAGCCCTGCAGAAGTTTTCAGAGCTGTTCAGGAGGTCATAGACAAGTGGAAATCCCTCGCGGAACAAGTCTACGGCGAGAGAAGCAACAGCTCGGTGCAGAACCTCCACCACATACGGCGTGTCATGGCCGAAAACGAGATGGCCTTCATACCCGTGCTGAACATTTGTCCCAACCTGCCCATTATTATAGCGCACATGATGGTCATTCACGTGGGTATCTCTGTGAGGACGGTGAGCTGGACTTCAAAGATGACCGAGTGGACTGAGGAGGTGAGTTGTGTCATGCAAAATTGCCCCCCCTGCTTATTTCCCCGCAACTAACCCGCGCGCTTTGTACAGGATTGTCGGCGAGTTGGGCGGTCCGTGGCGTCCTTCTTGCGAATGTTTCAAACTGGGGAAGCCGCTATGGAGGCATGGAGGCTCCACTATACTCAGCTGAGGGAGTTGACTGAGCTAGAAGGAATCGAATCCTTCATGGTCGACATCTTCAGCAATCTCTTGAGAGACAGCAAATGGGGAATGATTTTGCGCGTGTCGGTGGGTGCGTTACTCAGCATGCTGGATGGCGGAACAGACATTTATACTATCAGCACGTACTACAAGAGTGACAAGCTGACCTGGCAGGCCAACGCGATGATGGGCATGCTCTCCATAAACATGCTCGCTCAGGTTCTTATCGTGCTGGCCAACTACCGAAAGCATCCATGGCAAACGAAGGTGAAGGAGATCTTGATTTGCCTCACGTTCCTCAGGCCGGCAGTTGATGCATACCGCGTCAGCACCAACCACGAAGACAAAATGGCAAGCGTTAATCCACTGCAGGAGATGATGATGAATAAGTGCCTCGAGGTGAGCGCCAAGGAGAGACGAGAGAGCAAATTCTGTTTTACGTATAAACTAACCTTCCCAATGATTTGTAGCTGAGCGCAGAAAGCATCCCCGGCTGCGTTTTGCAGTGCTTCGTCTGGTTGAACAACCCAGACATAGCGGGAAGGTTCGCTCTTGTGTCGATCGGCATCTCCGCACTAACCACGGGCTTCTCGTCGGCGATGGTTTCTTTTGATTATGACGTTGACGTGCCTCACCGAAAGAACCAACCCAAATTCTGCGGGTGAGCGAGCGAAGCGACCTGCAAGCGAAGCGAGCCACAACAAAATTAACATACTTCATTTTTTTTTTTTTTTTGGGTGCTCGCCTTGGCGCAGCATGATTCCGGACGACAACGCAGCAAGAACGAAAAGCTTCTTCTTGATGACGGTCATCTCGGCGCTCCACAACATTAGTAGGAGTGCGGCGTGCGCTATGATGATGACGGCGGACAGGACTTTGTTTGTGTGGCTGATCGGCGGAGAGCTGACGGTACACTTCATCGTCAAGATTGTGCGAGGAGATTTTCTCTGCTTTGTTCCTCTTGAGGGACCTTTCGGTTTCATAATGTCATTTATTTGGTGCCTCGCGACAAAAGTTATTGCTGACTTCAGGTGAGCCCAGCGAAACAAAATGCGAAGCGCGTACGATATGACAAAACTAATTCTTAACTTCGTCGCAGCGGATGCCTCGTCATTCGAGGATACTACAATGTTGGTCCTGCCGCCTTCACAACCAGCATGATCTGGGCGCAGATCTTTCCCTTCGTGGCGCTGCAGTTCTTTGAGGGAGAACTGAAGTCGAAGATCGAGACCGGCTTGATAGTGAGCTTCACCGTTTGGTTGTTGCTCAACATTGCGTTCCTCGGTACCATCGACCTTGCCTACCTCCACACGTTCTTCGGTACCATGACAGGGCCGCAGTACACGGTACAATTATACAAGGACGCCAAGGACGACGCCATGAGGTGGGATGCGGTATTCAGCAACAGAATCAGCTTCACCAAGACGATTCACCCAGAAGTCAAGGAGTGGATCAAGGAGAACATTGAGAGGTGGCGCTCGGAGAATCCATCTTGGTTCCAATTAGATCTGATCCCGAATGAATTCCTGCCGGTTGATGTGATCGAGGCAGAAGGTGGAGCGAGGAGAAAGAGGTCTGTTCTCAGTTTGAGAGAGGCGGTTGGGCTTCCTCCTCCACTTATCGAAAACAACAATAATAACCATGTTCAGCCCGCAGAGGAGCAGCCAGAAATGCTGGCCATCGAAGCTCAACAATCACTAGCTACGATCAACAACGAGTGGAAGAAGATCGCCGAGGAAATCTACGCCATGAAGAGCAACAACCATAAGAGCAACTACCTCCACATTACTCGCAAATTCGAGGAGAACGAGGCGCTGTTTGCGCAGTTAATCGAGCTCTGTCCTCGCTTCGCTATCATCCTCTCGTTCATTATGGAGGATCGCTTCGGCTTCAGAGTTATATCTGTCGACTGGACGTCCAAAATGGAGAACTGGAAGGAACATGAGTGCGCAT
>BRYC01001068.1:0-10000 GCA_030267985.1 Parmales sp. scaly parma
AGAGACAACTCGCCGGCAGCCGTAATTTTTGTAAACTTCGGACACGTTCGAAGGGGTGAAAATGGGAATGGGGGAAGGGGGGGGGAGCTGGGGTGATGGTGATGGTGATGGTGATGGTGATGGCGCTGGTGTTTCGTCAACCGATTGCTTTCGCTCTAATTCACCAGTGAGCATCGAATTCATGATATCCTCGTCAGCATAAAAGTCATACATGTCGTTGAGCTTCTTCTTCATTTCGTCGCGAGGAAGCTTTCCATCAGTAATGTTTTCGAGATTAAAGACGGTTCGAATTGCTTCCATCTCGGCAAAATCCTCTGGGTCCAGAAAGTCCTCATTGTCAATTGTTGTTTTTGCTGTGTGTGCGATTACAATGCCACTGTCCATCTCCTCATCGTTGATAGCATTTGCTACATATACATCGTTCTCAATTTGAGCACTGGACACAAAGAGGGATTTCTCATCTTCTAATTTCATTTCGTCTCTTGGAAGCTTTCCATCAGTAATGTCCTCGAGATTTTCGTCATTTTCCTGTTCGTTGTCCAGCTGTCGAGAGCAACTTCGTTGTCGGTTATGAGGAAGTGGTTGAATAGATTTCATTTGGATTGGCAAGGTGGACGATCACTACTCACTACACACGATTTCTGTGGATTGCAAAAATTGGCAAGACTAAAACATTTGAGGACTCGCGTGCTCGCATCAAAAATGCAAAAATTATTCCCACATCTATGCGGGTTGTCATGTGCTTCCTCCTATCCGTTTTGGCCCCAACTTCTTTCGCCCTTCCAAGCGCTTACTCGATAATACGATCATCGCAACCACACTGTGTCTCGGTAGAAGTCCCTTCAGACACACCCCTCCGGGTGGGCTACCACTCTCCTGATAAGTACCCGGGCGATGTGACGATTTCAGTCAAGCTGGATTCAGCTAAAGGGCCGAACAAGGGTTGGAACGCTCTGGCGAATGCTGGCAAGAAGGCCAAATCCGGCCTCTTTAATCAGTTTAAAATTGACACAACCTTGCTCACGGAGGAGGTGAAGAGTGGGGACGTGTCTAAGGAGGGGGGGGGGTCGATATCCGTTCGCACTGTTAGTTCCGGGATTCACCGGATTTGCGGGCAGGTGCTGCTTGCGTCCAGCGAGAATCCAATCAGGCTGGGTTTGAGTGTTGAAATGGGGGAGGGTAGCCAGCACTACGAAGAGCTCAATATGGAGAAGCATTTGAGTGAGATGCAGATTCAAGTGATCCAGCTGAACGACCAAATGAAGGATATTCTAAAAGAAGCTGATTACATGAAGGGGGTCGAAGTCGAGTTCCACAACCAGTCCATAAACATTAACTCTGCCAGCAAGTGGTGGCCTATTTTACAGTGTGGCGTGTTGCTAATGATGGGGTTGGTTCAGTACAGGCATCTCAAACAATTCTTTGAAAAGAAGAAATTGGTATAGAATATTATAAACCTCATACATAAAAGTCTTGTTTCTTGTTTCACGTTACGAGCTGTCAAATTTTTACCCAAATTTCACCACCACACATAATTATTTACAGTTGCTGCATAACACATGTGAACAATTTTTGGCATTCTGGTGTCCAATTTTCCTGGGCTAACGCTTTGTTGCCCTTCTTGACCTGCATCCCCATTGTTGCAATGGCTCCCTTGTCGAGAGTTTCCGTCTCTTCCTTGCACGCCACATCGAGCATTGTAAGCGCCTTCAACGCATCTTCGGTTGTGGTGCAAATCTCTAACAACACCATGGGGTTGTCCGGGTTTCGTTCTCCTTCGATGCCGTGTTTTGAAGGACATCCGGCCCAGTTCTCCAAATCGCCGTCTGCCCCGTTTGCCTTTAAAAAATTGGCGCACTCTGCATAGTCGTAACTTATGCTCATGTGGAGTGGCGACGTACCTGTACCGTTCTGAACATTCACCTCGGCTCCATGTTGCACCAGCCAGGTCACCAAATTGATGTGACCGTTTTGCGCCGCAATGTGCAGAGGGTAATTTCCGTTCTTTTCGTCCACCGAGTTAGCATGGTGAGCCGACACAATAATATTCTCGCATTCCTCTGGAGGCTTGTCCCAGCGAACGCAGCTATGCACAGCCTTCCAGTCAATTCCAGCTGCATTCTGAGCTGCTATGGCGTCTTTGAACTTCTGCTCCCCCACCTCCTGCGCTGAAGGACCTGATGGCACGGCCGCTACAGCTGCAACTGGCTCTGTTGGTGTTACCTCCGTCGGCGAAGCCTCAACAACTTCGTCTTGTTTCTTCGGGGAATTGGTTTCTGCTGCTGCCACTGCAGCGTCCTCTGTTAAACTCACGAATGTAGCTTTAGTCACAAAGCCATCTACATTTTTTAGCTCTCCCCATCTTGTAGCATCAAACAGATCTCCAGCAAGTGTCTTTGCCATAGCCTCATCAATCATTTCAGGAACAGCTGACATACCTGGATAAAATTGTTTGTTAGTGGGGGGATAGTTAATTGTACTTGTACAACGTGAGTGTAAAATCACAATCACAATATAACAGTAAAGGAGGAATACTAACCGCTGCCCATTGTCGGTTGTGTTCTTTCGCTTTTGAAGCAGCAGAATAAAGGAATATTTGAATTTAAGGTTGTATAGTTAAGATGGGTTGACACTTAGTAACGTCCGGCTGCTCCGTTGTCCGGCCCGCTAATTTATGGAAGTGTCAAAAAAAAAAAAAAAAATTGAAAAAATCAATTTATTTTTAGCATTTTTAGCAGACCATTCAATAATTTCACGTTCGCCTTGTCTTGCTTTGTATTGAGGGCCTTGCCGATAACCTCTTTTAAGGCTTCTTTACCGACTTCTTCTAACAACATCATGATCATTTTGAAATTGGGTGCAACCTTTGCGATGGATATGAGAACTTTTCCGCAACTGTTTACATCGCTCTCCCACTGATTCTTCAACGCAATGAAAATGGTAACAAGCAATTCTGGGGGTATTGTCTCCCGAAAGACCTTCTTGTGCACAGCCTGCTTGAAGCTCGCCAAGTATTTCACCACGAAAGATCCGCTGGGATCCTTGTTTAGCTTCCGAATGTTGGTCTCCATTTCGCTGGTTGATTTGGGTGGGTTGGCCGGTAATTTGAGGGCCTTCGCCGGGCTTTTATTAACTACCTTTGCCGCCTCTGTTTTCTCCTTCGCCATCTCCGTCGCCTTCATCTTATCGTCACTTTCTTCCGAGTCTTCACTGCTGTCACTATCCTCAACGATGTTAATCTTCTTTTTCTCTCCCCCCTCAGCCTCAGCCGCAGCCGCAGCCGCAGCCGCAGCCAGTTTCTCATCGCAGCTCTTCACCTCATCTTTGGCGGCTCAATTCTCGGGCTCTATCTCAAGTACGGCCAAAAATGACCGCTTGGCCGCCTCAAAATCTCCCAACACCACGTGTGCCAAACCTGCGCGATGGCGCGCTTTCACATTTCCACCGTCCAGTTCCAAGCAGCTCGTTGCATCCGCAAGAGCCTCCTTCCCGTTGCCTCCTAATTTCAACCACCCCAAACACCTGTTGTTGTATGTTGCGGCTTCCTTCTTGAGCTTCAAGCTCTCGGTGTAGAGCGCAATCGCAAGGTTAAAATCCTTTTTGCCCATGGCTTGGTTCCCCTGGGTCTTCAAATCGTTTGCTCTTTCTCCTTCTGTTCGTTCCGCCTCCGCAGTTTTTTCTTCTTCTTCTTCTTCGCTGCTATCCGAATCGTCCTCGATAATGACCTTTTTGAAAATATTGCTGACGGGCGGTGCCTCCTCAACAATGTTTTTCTTCTCCTTTTCCTTCTTTTTCTTCTTCTTGCTCTCCTCTGCCGATATGTCAAAGCCCCCATCAGTGCCAAGCTCCAAGATCTCTTCCTCCTCTTCCTCCTCCTCGCTGTCTGTCTCCTCGATAATGATCTTCTTCTTCGTTTGCTGGTGCCTCGCGTCTCCCAGCCCCTCCCTCCTCTTCTGCTCACTACGAGCTAGCAACCCCATGAACTCCTTGGAACTCGGATTCCTCTCCAGGCACGTGCTGAAGTCCTTTTCCGCCAAAGTGTAACGACCGCAACGGTGGTGAACCATGCCCCGTCGCGACAGTGCTTTCGTGTACGTCGGATCAATTTCGAGCGACCGCGAGCAGTCGTCTACCGCTTGGTCAAAGTTTGACAGCCGAATGTTCCCCATGGCTCGGTTGGCGTAGACGATTGCGCTGCTGTCGTCCAGGGCGAGGCTGCGCGAGTAGTACAGCACGGCCTCCTCGTTCTCCCCCGCCTTGAAGCACTCGTTGCCCTTGTCCTTCTCGCGGATGGACATGAACTTCCGATCGTTGACGGACAAGTCGTCGTAGTTCAACGTGTCTCTGAGTTCATTCATTTCCACCTGCCTCCTAAGTTTATTTTTCTCCCTTAGAGCTGCTCCGAGCGAAAGGAAGCGAGGCGCATTTTTAACGAAGGACGAGCGAAACGAGCCAAACGAGCGAGCCAAACGAATTGGGTGGGTTAGCTTAGCTTAGTAGGGGATGTAGCCATTATGTCTATAGCCATTTCGCGCACTTCATCGCGAGTATGCTCGTCTTCCAAAAGGCGAGCGGAGACTGAATGAGACTCACCTGCCACCTCAATGGCCCTATCCTGGATCGCCTTTTGCTTCTCAGCATCAGCCTCGTCCAAAGCATTCACCTCGGCGTCAACGTCGAATTTGTCCCAGGCGCGAAAGTAGTCGCGGTTGCTCATGGACTCCTTGTTCAAGCGTTGCTTGTTGGCTTCGGCCGAGCTGGGATCCGAGTTGGGATCAACGTTTTGACTGTTGGAGGAGGAGGAGGAGGAGGAGGAGGAGGAGGAGGAGGTGGACTTCTGGCCCTTTTTGCCCCGCATCTGGTTCTGCGCAGAGGACTGTTTCGAACCACGAACGGGGGGGAGATTGGTTTTGCTGGAGGTGTAGGAGGAGGCTTGGGCATGGGTTGAAGGAGGTTCGGGGGGGGACGAAATAGAGTCGTCGCCGAAAATAGAGTCGTCGCCGAAAATAGAGTCGTCGTCGATTGGAGGTGGTGTGGGGAGGGTCGGGATTGATGTTGAGGAGGGAACGGTGGAAGAAGGTGCCTTGTCAGTGGTTTTCATCTCGGCGAGCCACGTTTCCAAGTTGCTCCTCTCATCGGAGATTTCCAACACTGTCGCTTGTGATCGCATTGACAGAACTTTCTTTCGCTCCTTATCCGGTAGCATCGCCATCACTTTTTCCTCCACCGTGCGTTCAAGGTGAGGGTATTTCCCCTCCTTGCCGCTCTGCAATGAAGAATGTGTGTAGTGGAGTGTTGGTATATGTTGTTGTGTCGTGTTTTGTTCAACAAAACCAAAAAATAATTTAAGTTGTGAAAAACAAAACCAACCTCACCTTCAAGACATTTAAGATGGCCTTTAGCTCCGGGATCTTATCGCACTTCGACACGTAGTCGTAATCAAGCATATCCACTTCTACTTTAACACTCTTAACCTAAAAAAATGGGGGGTTGTTTAGTAATAGGTGAATATTAATTTTGTGAAGCAAAGTACGTACATCCCCTTCCATTGACCCCAAGAGGAAATCACCAAGCTCAGCCATTGGAATTGGAATATACAAAGGAACTTTGTTGCTGTGTCTGAGGTATAAAAGGTATAAAAATTAATATCATATTTTATTTTTCGATATTTTTTTTATCAGGTGAATTTGGGAAAATTCTGGTCATTCCACACAACAGGCCACGCAGATCAAACTAAGTAAAAAAAGTAAGAATGGAAGGCTATCTCGTTAAGAAAGCAAGATGTGAAAAGGAAGGTTTCTTTACTCGCCGTAACTGGACGAAACGATGGTTCATCCTTGAGGGTAACTTTCTTGAGTATTACGAGACTTTCAACAACAAGCTTGGAAAGCCGGAGAACAGGAAGGGAATTGTTCCTGTGAAAAACTGCGAGCTAAAGCTATTTTCCCACAAGGATCGGTCTAACTGCTTTGTGATTCGGCACCCTGATCGTCGGCCTGTTTACCTGAATGCAGCCTCTGAGAACGAAAAGTTCGTTTGGCTGGAGGCGCTGGAGAAGGCTTCCATGCTCAAGGATGGCGAGGTCAAGGGTAAGATTGACATCACTGAGTACTGGAAGATCCTCTCCCTGGACCCCAACTCCAACCCAACAACCAAGCAAATAGATCGAGCCTACAAGAAGGCGGCGCTCAAGGCCCACCCAGACAAGGGCGGCGACTCATTTGTTTTCAAATCTGTCACGGATGCCTACGAGATCATTTGTTCCTGCCTGCAAGAGGAGGAAGAGGCAAAGAAATACAACGTTAAGGAGATTGCGCTGAACATCAAGAAGGGTCCCCCTGGAGGTGAGTGAGTGAGTGAGTGAGTGAGTGAGTGAGTGAGTGTTGAGTTGAGAAAATAAAATATTGTGTTTGCCAACTCTCGTCTAACCAACGGCCACCCTTATGACAACAGTCGGATTCGGGATGGTTGTCGTTGAAGACTCGAAAAAAGGCGACATTGTGGTCAAAGATGTCCTCGAAGGACTGTGCATTGTTGGAGAACCCAACGGCGAGACTGTGTTGAAGAAAGATGTGGTGGTCGGAATCGACAATGACGACATTAGAAACTGGCCTCTCACCCGTGTCGTGGCGAGGCTCAACAACTTCAGGGTGCCTGTCAACTCGACAGTTCGAATAACCTTTTCTCGCAAGATGTTAATACGGGAAGAGAAGCCAGACTTGGCGAACGACGACGCTGCCAATGACGAGGACAACGCCCCAATCATTATGGAGCCTCCCCAAAGCTATGATGACAACAACAACGGTGCAAACGACAACGATCCGGTTATCATTTCTCAGCCCCCGTCGTCGTCCGAGGGGGCGGACCAGGTGGCCATTCCGACAGGCCAGGAGTATGGCGGTCGCCGCACGTCAACTTCGATGGGCCGCCGCGCCTCGTTAGACCAAGTGAATCCCGCCTTCGAGGAGGAGATGAGGCAAGTTCGGATGCGCAACGAAGATCTCGAGGTCGAGCTGAGTAGGGTTAACGAGGCCCTGACTCTGAGCCAGGCCAAGCTCGGAAGTTTGGAGAGGCAAGTGGAAGCGGCCGAATTCACGGCGAGGGAGAACGCCGAGAGGGCTCAGCACGCCGAGGTTGAGTTCCAGCGTGTGCTGCTTTCCACTGAGGAGTACCACCAGGCGAGGCGCGACCAGCACTTGGAGCCCGCAGTCACTCCCGCTACGTCTGCAAAGACGCTGAAGGAAGCAAGGACTAGGGCCATAGCGGCGGTTGCTGCTAGCGATCCGACCGGCAACATGCTCAGAAAGTGGGAGCGCGAGGGGGACTCTGCCGAGGACAAGTTGAAGAGGTGAGCATTTCATTTGAACAAATGTTAAAATAAAAATTGTAAATAACCAACCACGAAAAACGCCAATTCAAAAAAACACATCACAACACAATACAGACTCGAGGCAAGGCTGGCCGCAAAAGGACTACTGAAGCTTGCACCCAGCGAGCCAATGAGCAAGGATGTGCTGAAGACAAGAAGGAAGAGCCTGGAGGTTGGGCTGAATCCAAACACAAGAAGAAAGATGGCAGACTTGGAGAATCGTGGAATATTGAACAAGAGCAACGGATCTGGAATTAGAACCGCACAGAAGGCGGTGATGAGCAAGAAGTTGAACCAGCGGTTGAAATACAGACCGAACAGGGGGGATTTGGTCAAGGGTGGGATCTTGAGGCCAGGAGCTGGTGGGCAGAGAGCGGAATGAGGATGTGATGTGGATTAAACAAATCGCCCTTATTTATTATCTATTTAACTAATATTTATTAATATCCAACAACCCAACACTCAAGGCATGAACAAATTCAAAAACAAAAGGATGAAGCCAAACAAATAAATCAAATAAGCAACCCAATATTTGCTAGCCTCGCTGCGATCTTTTGCCTTAAGCAAATGGTCATTGCCGCTCTCCAAGTACACTCGTGACTTGACAGTTGTGGAGTGCAAGTCGTCAATCTGGGAGTGCTGCTCAGTTATTAAATTCGTAAAGGTGGACAACAAACTGGTCAACTCCATCATTTTTTGCTCGACGTTTCTAATCTCATCGAGGTCGCCCTTCAGCGAAGCGGTTAGGAGCGCATGCTCGGTTGCCATATTGGCGACGAATTCGTCGTCTTCGTTGTAGAAGTTGGTATTGGTAATATCATTGTCATTGTTGTATTTTTGGTGTTGCTGGGAGGAGGAAGGGGGGGGAAGGGGGGAAGGGGGGTGATGCGAGCCATCCTTTTCCTCCTCCTCTTCATCATCGTCCTCAAAACCCTCCTTCGCTTCCAAAACATCATCCAAAGCTGCTCTAAACAAACCATCGCCAAAACCACAGGCATCGAAAGATTGCATCTCGCGCTTTTCGTCTTCGGTCATTAATAACAAACTGGAACGAAAATCCAGAAGCTTCGTCACAATTTTGGCACCCCTATTCTTCTTCTTGTGGAATTGCAATTCGCTGTTTGTTGACGAGAACGGGGAGTCTAATATTGACAGAGAGTCGCGCTTCCGCGACACTCGTATCGTGTCAAAGACGCTCGAGAGATATTGCAACTTTGCGAGTAAATTCGCAATGATACCATCGTAGTGGGAAATTGTGGTTTTGTTGGTGTTGCTGGCAGTTGTGTTTGAGCTGTTTGCACACCGCAAAGATTCAATCTCGTTGGTGACCTTTGCCACGAAAGACACGAAAGTTGCCTCAAGATTTAGGGAAGAGAAGGTTTGGGGGGGGGGGGGAGAGGAAGACACTGTGGATTTTGCAAGAATGAACTCGGTAGTACGAGAGAATACAAGTGCCTGTGAGGTGACGAGCTCGTACATTCCGTGAATCGAGAGATCAAGTACAACAAACGAATTCTCGCATTTTTGGTGTGGGCACAATTGGGGAGAGGGGAGGATCAGATAGGGGAAGATGACAGTGGACGAGGATGAGGGGGAAATTGAGGATGAATCATCTAGGCATGCTCGGAAGTCGTCCCAGCGATCAACGCCACACATGGATGGAAGAGCTATGAATTTTTCTTTTTTCATCAAGAAACTGCAAAACACGCACCAAAAAAACACCATGACGTGCAAGTTTGGGACTCAGCAGACCCGTCTATATTGGTTGAATTTGGACTTCTGTGGACTAATTTGTGCAGCTATAACCTGGGTATTACATTTCTATGCAATTTATGTGGTGTCCACGAAGCTTCTACCTCCGTGGATGAACATAAACAACAACTCGGAGGCGAAGGGCACATTTGGCATTCCGAGTGCTGCCTACATGTTTCACCTCTGTGTTTTTGTTGGAATTGCTGGCCTGGCCCTCTTTAGCCATGGAAAGGCAATGCTATCCAATCCTGGTGCAGTAGAGCATAATGCCTTGCCCTGGTTGCAAGATGATTTAGAGTGTGGTTTGTGCGAAAATAAACCCCTCTTATCTTCTTCATTATCCAATTCAATGAATGAGCTGGGCAATGCAGTAAAACGAGACGTCGCTTCCTCTTCAACTCCAACTCCAACTCCAACTTCAGATGACCCCGCCTCAACCACTCCCTCCCCCTCCCACACTCCCAACCCCGCCCCTACAGTACAAAAACAAAACTACAGAACGTGTCGCCGGTGCGACGCATTCAAACCCCCCAGAGCCCACCACTGCAGCATATGTAAGAGGTGCATAATAAAAATGGACCACCACTGTCCCTGGGTGAATAACTGCGTCGGGATTCGAAATCACAAGTTTTTCCTCCTGTTCCTCTTCTACACGTTTCTGTCCTGCACGTATTCTCTGTGTTTGGTGATGTTTAGATTTTTTACATGCATGAACAAGCTCACCGGGCCCCAATGTTTGGCTACGCCCTCCGATTCAATTTCAATCGTTTGCTTGGTTATCGAGGGGCTTTTATTCGGGTTGTTCACTTCATGCATGATGCTTGACCAATGGGGTGTCGTGTCGACCGGAGCCACGCAGATTGACAGGTTGAAGGGGGA
>BRYC01001068.1:15000-20438 GCA_030267985.1 Parmales sp. scaly parma
TCGTTCGATGAATCGATCGAATCTCTCCTGAGCCTAGCGTCCCAGTCCTCTTCAGAAATAACGAACATAATTGAATCGTTTCAAAAGAATTCTGGTCCGGAGAAGACTTACACCGACCTTGCGACTCAGCTGTCAAGCTTTGTAGATGATATCCAGATCCAGCAGAGCAAGAACCTCAACGAAGTAACGAGCTTCCCTTCCAAACTGGAGAGAGCTATGAAGGAGTTAATTTCGGAAATTGCTCTTGCCGACACCGACGACGATGGCGACATCGACATCGACGAGGATGCCGAAGAAGAGAGGGCAGTTGAGCTTGTCAACCTTGAGCGCAAGAAGCCCATTACACGGAGAATGAAATCAGCTGAAATTCTCAAGAATTGGAACATAATGCCTTTGTACGCGACTGCGGCTTTGCTTTCTCGTTTCTTCTACAAGGCCATTGCTTTTCCTCTCTTTCCCCTGAAAGTGACGAGACTCTTCGGGTTCCCTCGCCTGTCCCGCAAAGTTAGCGCTTGGGACGGCACGGGGGACTACGCAGAATCGATGAAAACTGCGGAAGAAATGCAGGAGAAGTGGAAGGTGAGTGAGTCACAACGAGCAAAAAAAAGCAACAACATACTAAAAAAAGCAAAAACAAACTAACTTAACTTGTTTAAACCCAGCGGTCGGCCACGACCAATTCGCTCCAGCGTTCCGTGGAGATTTGGGGCTATGCCCTCTCCTTCGTTTTGAAGGAGCGGAGGTTGACGAAATCTCTTAAGAAGAGCAGGATCACACCCGAACAATTCAGCGCCTCGCGCTCCGTCCTTGCGGCGGAGGTCACCCAAACTCTACTAAAACTCGGCCCAACTTTCATCAAGGTTGGCCAGCTCTTGTCCACGAGGATTGACATTGTGCCGAAGGAGTACATTGAGAAGCTGCGGCTGTTGCAGGACAACGTGCCCCCTTTTTCTGGAGACATGTCTGTTAAGATAATTGAGGAGGAGGTGAGCGAGCGAGCGAGCGAAGCGAGCGAGCCTTGATGAAGACGAGCATGCTCGCGATGAATCCCGCGAAGTGGCTACATACATAATATAATGGCTACATCCACTACTCAAACTAAACTTTATTCCACTCAATTCTTTTGACTCGCTTCACTCATTCATTAAAAATGCGCATCGCATCGCATCGCTTCGCTCGGCGCAGCTGGGTGCTCCCATCACTACTCTGTTTGATAGCTTTAACAGAACTTCACTGGCAGCCGCGAGCTTGGGACAGGTGCACGTGGCAACGAAGGGCGGGCTGACGTTTGCGGTGAAGGTCCAAAGGCAATTTTTGAGGGAGTTGTTCAATGTTGACTTGAAGAATTTGCGGCAGCTTGCGAAATTCTTGGATGCTGTTGATCCCAAGGCCGAAGGTGAGTGAGTTGCGTCCGAAGCGTACAATGCGAAGCGAGGCGCGTTTTTTATTGCGCACGAGCGAGCGAGCCAATTGAGGTGTGGAATTACTTAGAATGTGTCGGGGGAGACCCCCGAAACCCCCCTTATCCGCTGTGCTCGGCTTTCCGCTGCGCTCGGCGGAACCGTATTCTCAGGGTGTCCGACCAGGAACTGCACGCAGCTTCGCTCGCGCTGGTGGTCCGCCACGCCACGCCACAAACACAATCTTATCTTACTCAATCTTCAATGCAGGCTCGCTCCTCGACGCCAACACTCAAAGGGACTGGGTGTCGATCTACGAGGAATCGAAACGGTTGCTCTACGAAGAGATCGACTACGTTAACGAAAGAAAAAACTGCGACAAGTTCGCGGCCAACTTTGACCTCCCGAGATTCGCTCACATTAGAGTTCCAAAGACTTACCCCGAACTCTCGACCAATAAGGTTCTTACGATGGAGTACTGCCCTGGAATTAAGATCACCGACAAAGAAAGAATCATCGAGGCAGGTTTGGACCCGGTGGAAATTGGCATTTTGAGTACGCAGAGCTACTTGGAGCAGCTGTGCAGGTGAGCCCTAACTCTAACCCTCGCGCTCGCTGTAAAACTGAACCAAAACCTTAAACAATTCGCTCATCTCGCAGGCACGGCTTCTTCCACTGCGACCCACACCCTGGTAACATTTCCGTGGAGCCGGACGAGAACGGAAACGCAAGGTGAGCGAGCGAAGCGAAGCGAGCGAGCTTTGCTGAAGACGAGAGTACGAGCTCTTACTAAAACTTGAGGTTATTCAAAAATTCTTTGAATCGCTCGCCTCCCCCCTGATCCATTAAAAATGCGCACAATCTCGCTTCGCTCGGCGCAGGCTGATCTACTACGATTTTGGAATGATGGATACCTTCACGAGGCAGACAAGGAAGGGCTTCGTCAACTTTCTCTTCGCCTTTTACGAAAACGTGCCGAGGGAGGCCTGCAACGCATTGGAGGAGCTCGGAATTTTGAGGGGTGGACCGGACGTGGACAGGATTGCGGTGGAGCGCGTGGGGAAGGACTTCATGGACAGGTACCAGGAGGTGAGGGAGCGAGCGAGCGGAAATGGCTACATCCACCCACATCCACTACTAAACCAACCCACTCGATTTACTTCGCACCTTCTCCGCTCGGCGCAGACCCTGAAAAAGGGTGGCAAGTATGACAACCAACTAGACGAGAAAGAAAAGAGGAAAGTGAACTCGGCGCGAAGGCGGCTGCTGGGCGAAGAGTTCTTGTCAATGAACAACGATGTGCCATTCATCTTTCCTCCAACGTGGACGTTTGTGTTCAGAGCGTTTATGAGCCTGGACGGGATTGGGAAGGGCCTGACTGACGGCGATTTTGACATGACAAAGATTGCTCGTCCGTATTTGAAAGAGCTGATTGATTTGAAGGATGGGAATGCTTTGAAGACATTGACTCTGAAGATCGCGAAGAGGTGAGGGGGGAAGTGGAAGTGGAAGGGAGGATGCATGAAAGCACGCTTAATTGCTAATCCATTTGTGCAGATTCGGATTTCGCCCAATTGACGTCGACATGGCCATCACGCAGCCCAGAAGAGTTGCCGCGATCGAGGACATCACGAGGAGGCTGGAAAACGGTGATTTCAAGCTGAGGGTGAGGGCTTTGGAGGCGGAGCGGAGGCTCAATAGGGCGGATTTGGTGCAAACAAATATATTCAAAGGGGTGCTGAGTGGGGTTCTGTTTAACTTTGGGGTTATGTTGTTGGTGTTGAGTGGAAATGGGAGTGCAGGTGGGGCGATTGGTGTGGGGGCGGGGGTGGGGGCGGGGGCAGCGAGGAATGCGGCGATTGTAAACAAGGTGGTGACAGGCTGCGGTAAGGTTTTGGTGGGGCTCTCCATGTTTTGTCTGGCACAATTGCCATTTGGGGTGCGAAGGTTGAAAAAGTTGGATAAATATTTGGAGAGTTTCGGTGTGAAAGGGTGAACGAAGGAGGGAAGGGATTGTTAGGAAAGGAAAAGGAAAGGGATAATAATTTTTATTTGTTTGAAGAAGATCGAGTTCCTATATTTTAAATAATTTTCGAGTGGATACTGTTGTGTAAAGTTTATTCAGCTGCAGTGATGTGAGATTGATGTTGCTGCTGCTGTTGGTAATGTTGCTGTGGCTGCTGTGGCCATTGCTGTTGGTATTGCTGCTGCTGAGCGTATTGTTGTTGCTGTTGTTGCTGCTGCTGTTGTTGCTGCTGCTGTTGTTGTTGCTGCTGCTGCTGCTGCTGCTGAGAAAAGTTCCCAAAATTATCACCGTTGTTGCCGCTGCCGTTAGCGTACCCGAAGCCTCCGCCACTGCCCTGATGCTGCTGCTGCTGTATCTGTTGCTGCTGCTGCTGCATCTGATGCTGCTGCTGCATCTGATGTTGTTGTTGTTGTTGTTGTTGTTGATATTGTTGCTGTTGAATATTGTTATTATTGTTATTGTTGTTGCTGTTGTTGTTGCTACCGCTGTTCGGCGGAGCCGGGGGTAAGACCGCATTAGCTGGAGGGCCCCCCCCGGTTATTGAATTGATTGCGTTGTTCACGAGCTCCTGATGGTAATTATTGTATAGCTCGGGAGTCACGTGGAGTGTAAAATTGACTCGGAACAAAAACTCAATCTCCAATAAGTTCATCTCGTCAGCTTTCACTCCGCCGACTTTGGCATAATAGGCGTTGTTGAAGTATTGATCGTCGAAGAACTTGGCAGCGAGCATGATGCTGTGGGATGGTGTGAGGGGTGAGGGGTGAGGAGTGAACAAAAACGGTAACGGGTTAGCAGTTGACGGTGGGAGGGTTCCAAGATTTTACTCTTCGCTCACCTCGTGATCACCACTCGGTGCACATTCAGAGGTGTCAATGTGAAGCCATTCTCCTGGATCAAACGATCTATGTAAATTAGGGCAAGGATGAAACATTCCGTCGAACAACTTGCATATTTGTGAATTCGCTCTAGGTAGTTCAGTAGAGTGATGGACGGAGGCTTGAGCGCTTGAAAGCGTGTAACTGGAACATTTACAGGGTTGTTTCTACTTGCATCAACAAGGCGATTCAAGATGTTCGAAAGCACCTCAATCACATATTTACCCTCATTACGTTCAGACTCTGATGATTCCATTGTTGTTGAATGAGGGATTGGAAATGGGATAGAGTTGCGTGAAAATGGGGTTGAATTGCGTAAGGTCAATTTAGTGCTCGATTAAGAATCAATGGTGAGGAAAATATTTATTTGTCGAGGAAACAGCCAAGTGTTTTTTCGGGGTACCCGAAGGCTATAAAGTGTCTAGAAGAGCATGTGATGGTGTTTTTGGCTGCTATCTTTCTTATCTTCGTTTTACCCCCTGAAATAAAGTTGAGTGGTGAATTTAAAAATTATTGGAAAAATTATTGAAAATTAACAAATTTTTGAAGCTAAATTTCGCACCATTGTCATCCCCCCCGTACCGGAGCCACTTGCTCTGCCATCAAACATGCCAACGTAAATATAAACGAACACATAATGTAACAACTAAAATGTTCCTAGCCTTCCTCTGAACCAACTCCAAATACAATTCAAACCAACACCAAGACCAAGACCAAGACCAAGACCAAGACCAAGACCAAGACCAAAACAAAAATGGTAAAATTCTAAAAGAATATGTAGTGAGCTCCAACAGTTCAAGAATCAAGCTTCAGCTCATTTGAGAGCCCATAATTTGACAATTAAAAAGCTGTCGATTGCACGCGCACGAAAGTCGCGCGACAGCACCACAACATGTTTGAAAAAATAGCAAAACCCTTTTTATCTTTTTTGACGTTTTGGCCGACCTTCGCCCTTTGAGTTTTCTCTTGCTCTCTTTCCATTGTCGATGGGTGGTTCCGGTGGTGTTACCAAGCAAAGCATACCTCGCACCTGCTCGTTGACGCTGAGCCCAGACTCGTAATTATCGTTGCCTGCTCCTGATATCAGTGTGCAGGACAATTCTTGGTCGCCCTGATCTCTGAGCAGATTCTTCC
>BRYC01001070.1:0-19117 GCA_030267985.1 Parmales sp. scaly parma
CTCAATTTCGACCAGCTCAGCCTTGTCGTACTTCATGTGCTTGATGAACGTGCAAGCGGTGTTGTAGGTGCCAAAGACCTTCTCGTCGACAAAATGTTTGGGGAGGTGTTGCCGGAGGAGGGTGGGGAAGGGGATGGAGGAGATGTGGGTGGGGGTGAGGCGGAGGACCTTGACCATCTCTTTGCACGCATTTGTGTTTTGAGCAAAATCAGGGAGCTTGGCTCCCTGGGGCCAGTCGCTGCCGGTAGCCTGAAGGGAAAGTGGATTCCGATGGATCATTCGAAGAGTAAGGAACACGAGGGACTCGCTGTATACCTGGCTATGGCAAGCAATCTCTATCAGAAGATCAGAATTGTAGTATTTGAGCACTTCACGCACCAACTCGTCATCATGCTCATCGATGAACTTGTGACAGTCTGCATACGATCGTGATCTGATCCATACAGTCATCTCATCCCACCAATAAGCTACTGGTGCGTACAAGCGGCGCATCCCATCACCACCCAACGAACGAACTTCCTCGGGAGTGAGGGAGAGCAAGCCGATGATCTCAGCACAGGCTCCACTCCTACGGGCAATGTCGATGGGAGTTTCGCCTTTATTGTCTCGTGTGGTGAGGGCCTGTATATTCAAGCAAATCGACTGCACGCCCACATGGGCAAGAGTATGTGTGTGTGTCTGAACTTTCGCTGCCATCCAATGATGTGGCAGTCGTCCATGCTCATCTCTCTCCTTGTACTTTCTCCAGAGCAAGTCTATGTTACAATCTGGGTCGTCATACATGACTCCATACACAGCGGGCCAATCACGCTTCGTGAGCCACTTGTGGTGCTCATTGGAAGGCATAAAGATATGCTCGTGAAAATATCTCAAATTAGAACGGGTATTGAGGGAGAAGGGGTTGCTGGGCAAGGTAGGAGAATTGGGTTAGTATATATGGTGTGCTGGGGTGGCGTTTGGAACAATATCACCTGTTTCGGTTCACTTGCGCAATGTTGAGGGCATCTCAAGAAAATCATAATTTATCATGGTTCCTTCTCACATCACGAGAACAACAAACTTATTCCGCGGTGGTGTTGCTATTCGTTGCCTGTCTGCCTCGACGTCTTCGTCGAGCATTCGAGCTCCAAACTTGTTGGGAGGTGGTGTACATACAAACTCACCCAACACCTCTGCAAACTGGCGCAATCGGCCCCTCTTCCGTCGCTCCGGCGACGAAATGTTCCGGTCTGGGAAAGAGGCTGCCTCGATGCTGGTCAATGAGGTGAAGCGCCGCGACTCCTCCGAAGTTGAGTTTTGTGAAACTGTCGGAGAAAGCCTCCTCGCCCTGGGGGAGGTCTTTGAGCGCAACCCTCGCATGGCCTGGGTTGCCAAAACGATGATTGAACCCGAGAGAACCATCACGTTCCGAACCCCCTGGATTGACGACAAGGGGATTACGAGGGTCTCGCGTGGTTTCCGAGTGCAATATTCTTCGGCGTTGGGTCCTTTCACAGGCTCACTGCATTTTGGCGGGCACGTGAACCTCTCAACGGTCAAGGCGCTCGCCTTCACCACTACCATCAGAAACGGCCTTTCCGGGTTCAACCTTGGCGCGGCAGTGGGCGGATCCGACTTTAACCCCTTCAATAAAACTGATGCTGAGGTCCAGCGCTTCTGCCAGTCCTACATGACTGAGCTCTCCAAGTACATCGGTCATGGTGTGGACAGTCCCTCAATGGGGATGGGTGTTGGCGAGAAAGAGCTGGGATTCATGTTTGGCCAGTTCAAGCGGATGGGGGGCGGTTCTCGCGAGAAGCGTCTGTTTGGGTTGGGCGAGGAGCGGCTCAAGAGGGAGGCGACTGGAACGGGCGTTGCGCATTTTGCCGAGGCGATGCTCAATGCAAGGAACGATACTCTCAAGGGGAAGAGGTGTCTGATTATGGGCTCTGGGAAGGTGGCCATGAGGTGAGCGATGAGCGATGAGCGCAAATATCGCAATATCGCAATATCGCAATGCAAACTGAACACTCACAAATCAATTCAGCCTCGCCAAGAAGCTCAACGAATACGGTGCGACCCCCCTCAGCTTCTCGGACAGTTCTGGCTTCATCGTTGAGCCCGAGGGTTTCACTGGAAACAGGCTGAAAACGATCAAAAGAATCAAATCCGAGAGAGGCGCGCGAGTGGGAAGGTACATCATCAGCAGCACGAGTGCGAAGTTCAACGAGTCTGAGAGCATCTTCGACATTCCCCACGACCTGGTTTTCCCCTGCAATGATATTCACTCTATCGGGAGCCGAGAGGCGGTTGACAAGCTGGTGGCAAGCGGGTGCATTGGAATTGTGGAGGGTGGAGCGAGCTGCGTGAGTCCGGCAGCGAGGGTTCACGCCAAAAGCCTGGGCCTGCTGCATGCCCCGAGCGTTTGCACGCTGAGCGGAGCTGAGCTGGTCCACGGCTTGGAGCTTGAGAACTGGGCCAGCGTCACGGACGAACAGCTGAAGCTGGAAATGAAGAAAGTCTTTGAGGAAGTTAGTCGAACGGCCAACGAGTTCAACAACAGGGGCGACCTTTTCGTGGGCTCGAACATTGCCGGATTTTTGCGGGTTGGTCGTGCGATGGATGCATTAGGAGCGATCTAAAAAGAAAGGGGGTGGTTACATGTTCTGTGGGGTGGGGTTTATTTGGGAGAGGTAGTTTTAATTTGAGATCTAAATTTTGCTTTTCATTACTATTCTAAATACTCCAGGCAGCGTTCAGGCAGCTACTTATCAATTCTGTATATTCTCGGTATCAACCACGGCAGGAGCTTCAGCAACCACAGGGCTGCTGTAAGAGGATGGATTGCAAGCTGGAAGCGAGGCTTGGAAGTCAAAACCAATCCTGCTGCTCGTGCCCTGTTTCGACTTATCGTATTTGAGCCACGTTTCATCTTCTGTTGCTGGGGCTGGGGCTGGGGCTGGGGCCGGGGCCGGGGCTGGGGCTGTGGGACCGGCCGTCGGCCCGAGCACCGGGCCTTTCTGTACCTTTTCCTTGGGAACTCCTTCTTCCTCTTCCTCTTCCTCTTCTTTTCGCTTTCGCTTCTTGTCCCGTTTTTCTGCCTTTGCCCTTTTCTTCTCCTCCTTACGCTTCCTCTCCTGAAACGCGGCTCTATTCGTAGTTTCCCACTCCTGGAGCTGTTCGAGAAAGGCCGCGATGGGCTTTGCGTCTGGCCTGCTAGCCCTTATCATTATTAATCCTTCGTCGAGAGACAGGCCGGCCTCCTTTATCAAGTAGAACAGCGCGCATGTTACAGACCGCGAAACGCCGTGTTTGCAGTGCACGAGCACGCTGCCATGGTAAAGAGACATTCTTAAGAAGGAAGTCACCTCCTCTGCATAGTTTAAGAGGTTTGTGGTTGGGATATCATAGACTGGAACTCGCTTGTAACTGAGTGTGAGCCCGTCAGCACCTTTCTCAAAGAAGTTCTGGATTCCCGCCGCAGTGTCCTTCTCCCTAGGAGGAGTGCAATTTAAAACTGCCTTAATTCCGTTTTCACGGAGAAACGTCGACGAAACCGCATCTTGTTTTGAACCAACGTAGATGGAGTTGAGCGGAAACTCAGGCGTGGTGAATACGCGGGACATTTTAAATGGAAGACTTAGAATTTCCCTGTAATTAATAATATGATATGCAAAGATATATCAAACGAACACTCGCAACAATAGAATGTCTTCATTCCTACCTGCCGAGCTGAGCCAAATTGAAGCGTTCCACCATAGCCTCCTCAATAGCCAAAATCCAGCCGAAACACAGCAGATCGAAACAGCCCTGACCACATTTCCGTCCCTTGCCACTCTCCAAAATCCTGCAAGTGGAATCTCCCCCCTTATGATTGCCGCTGACCGCGGCTCCCTCCCGCTGACGACTCTCCTCATCAATATGGGAGCTCCTTGGAATGCCCTTGATCGGTTTGGAAAATGCGCAGGTGAGCTACATTGAACGAGAATGATGGCTCCCATGTTTCTGGACTGAAGGTGAAAACCGGAGCCCCCTTGCCTCGTCTATATTAACCTACTCTTTCGCTCTTGCTTCATAAAAATGCGCTTCGCTTCGCCGGTCTTGCAGGAGACTACGCTGTTAAAAATTCGCACCAGCACGTGGTTGACTACTTGGTCAAGATCGGAACCCGATGCGAGATGATTCTTGGCGCCTCGTTCCGCCTGAACAAGGCCTCCCTCCCTCCATCAGTAATCGATTCCGGAGAGTCGAGCAACGTTTCCATGCAGCCGTGCACGAAGCCTGAATATCTCAAGCGGACTGTGAAGTACGAGGGGAACACTCTCTTCGACGACGAGAACGACGCGGTAATGATGGAGTGGGAAAGACCATTAATGGAGGCTCATGCCTCGATCATCACTGACACGATGGACCCAAGTACAACCACAATTACCAAAACAAAAACCGTCCTAAACGTTGGTTTTGGAATGGGAATAGTCGACAACTATCTACAATCGAAATCCAATGTGGCCGCCCATTACATATGCGAGGCCCACCCCGATGTGTACAGAAAGATGATCGCCGACGGTTGGGACAAGAAACCCAACGTAACGATCCTGTTCGGACGGTGGCAAGATGTGCTGACTAACGACATGAACGTGAAGTTCGACGGCGTTTTTTTCGACACCTACGGCGAGCACCACACCGACCTCGAAGATTTCCACTCGTTGCTCCCTAAAATTTTGAACGAGAATTCCATCTACAGGTGAGCGAGCGAAGCTGTTTTAGACCGTGCGTGAACAATCGCTTGGTACAAAAAGATGCGCTTGGGATCAATAGGTTTTTTAGTTTTCACATTGGCGTGCAAGACCTTGATCTGGAACGTCCCTGAACAACCCCCCTGAACAAAAAGATGCGCCTATCCGAACCCGCCACCGTGTCCATTTTTGAGCGACTAAAACCTCCATACGTTGGAGTTACGGCCGATTCAGTGATTCGCCTTTTTTTGCCTTTTTTTGCCTTTGACGTGCACGTGTCCCTGAAGACGAGAATACTCGCGATGAATCCACGAAATGGCTACAGACGGCTACATCCACTACTGAACTAACCCACTCAATTCTTTGGCTCGCTCACCTCCCCCCTGATACATTAAAAATGCGCCTCGCTTTGCTCGGCGCAGCTTCTTCAATGGAATCTGCCCCGACAATTTGTTCTTTCATGGGGTTGCGTGTAACGTGGTTAAGCTTCAAGTGAGTGAGCGAGGCGAGCGAGCCTTGGGGTGAATCAGTGCTTCCCCTTTTTTTGGATTTTTGTTAAGTTCTCACATTGGTGTGCACATGACCCTGGTTTGGACTGTCTCTGAACAACACCTTCGCACAAAAAGATGCTTCTTGCCGAACTAGGCACAGTGTCCAACTCTGACTGTTTTAGTGATTCGCGATTTGAGGAAAAATCCGAGTGATGGATCTCGCGAAATGGCTGCAGACGGCTACATCTAAACTAACCCACTCAACTCGTTTGGCTCGCTTGGTTCGCTCGTGCTTAATTAATAATCGCTTCGCTCGGCGCAGCTCGAGGAGCTTGGGTTTGAGTGCCAGTTTTACCCTTGCGACATTCAAATAGACAACGAGGCGTGGAAAAACGTTCGGCGAAAGTACTGGTCTTTTGATGTCTACTACCTCCCCGTTTGCAAGTACGTCAATGCAATTGTAGAGCCGAGTGCGTCCAAAAAAAACAGATTTTAAACAAAAATTTATTTGCATTTATAGCTTGCATTTATAGCTTGCTGGAACTATCAGCAGCAAAAAGTGACGTGACAGTGGCGAGTTCTTGCTGGAGCTCAGCCTTTGTTGCTTCAATTTCAGTCTGCAAGCTCTCAGAAATGTTGAGATCTTGCACGATTGAGGTAGATGTGCCGTCAGGAGAGGTCACTAGGGGAAACGAAAAGACCAACCCCTTCTCCACACCATAACTCCCATCGGAGGCAACGCCGGCGCAAAACCTCGTGTTCGGCGTGACGATCGCATTCATGGTGTCCACGATGGCATTCGCAGCGCTCGCAGCAGAGCTGCTTCCCCTCGCCTTGATCACCGAAGCCCCTCTGTTTTGGACGATTTTCTTGAAATTCTCCTCTACACCCCCCTCCCCCCTGTAGTCTACGACCATTGTGCTCGAGTGGTTGCCCCAAATTACCACGTCCTCGTTGCCCACCTTGCGCACCTTGTTCCTCATCATTCCCTTCGCCCGATTCACGTCAAGCATGGTCATTGCGTAGAAGTTTGAAGGAGGAATTCGCGGACAGTGCATAATGGAAATTGCCGTGTTTGTATTGCACGGATTGCCAATCACAACAATTCTACAAGTTAGCTTCGCGAATTTCGAGATTGCAGCTCCCTGCGTGCGGAAAATGGAGCAGTTTTTCTCCAGCAAGTCCGATCTGCTCATGCCGGGCCCTCTAGGAAAAGCACCCAGCAGAATCACCCAGTCCGCATTCACAAACGCCTCATCAACTTCGCTCGTGACCGTAACGTCATTTAATTGCCCGAAAGCGCAATCCTGCAGCTCCATAACGACTCCCTCAAGGGCATTCAGGGCAACAGGAAGATCAAGTAGGATTAGGTTGATTTTCTGTTGTTTAGGGGGCGAGAACGATGACAAAAGCCGGAACAGGAAAGAATAAGCTATCTGGCCTGCGGCACCAGTCACGGCGATGGTCAATGGGCCTTCCATGGTGCAAGAAATCAAGTGATATATCTTTTTTAGTTTATTTTTTTCACCAAGCTGTATAAATATCACGCTTCTCATCCGCATTCCTATAAATTATAACACTCCAACACCAACAACAAACAACGATCACAATAATATGGGCCTGTTGACAACAAACTGGTCGTACTCTTCCTCCAAGGGAATCTTCCTGTCCTTCCTGACACTTATTTGCCTTATTCAACTCCTTGCACCATTCACAACATGGACGTGGTGTGCTCTCGTTGGTTTCTTCACAGTTTTCTATACAACTTACTTCACAATCACGAAGAACGACCCCACGACCCCTTCCCCAACCTCAACTGATAACCTGATTCCAACCGCTAGTCCGACTCCAACCAAAACCCCCAACCGACTCTATTTTCTAGATAATTTGAAAATCTTCCTCACTGTGACTGTAATAACTCACCACCAGACCGGCGCACTGTCGGGCGGTGGTGGCTGGCCTGAATTCAGCATCGGGAACTACCCCAACTGTTTCAGGTCCTTTGCAAGCGCTTATCTGATAATTAACCAATCCTACTTCATGTGTGCCTTCTTTTTCATAAGCGGGTACTTCACCCCCACGTCCTTCAGCAGGAAAGGACGGTTTTTGTTCCTTCGAGACAAATTTATTCGGCTCGGATGGCCTTTCATAATTTACATGTTCATACTGCAGCCACTCGGCACGTCCATTATCCAGCTGAACTGCTTTGGTTCGCTTGAAAATCTTAAAAATGCATTGTTCTTGGGGGCTGGACCAACCTGGTTCGCAGCCTGGTTACTCATCTTCAACTCAATTTATGCCGTGACTGACCACTCAGCTGCAGCTGGCAGCATTGTCAAATTCCCATCTCTCATCAAGTTACTGCTCATCTTACTTGGGTTTCACGGCTTAGATATTTTGACTTTATCCATTGGGGGCGCATTTGGTTTCATGCCAATTTCATTTGGGTCACTTCCGTTCGACATACTCTTCTTCTACTCGGGCACGGTGGCCAAGAACAGTGGCTGGCTCGCGGAAGGGGAGAATTCGATTTTCTCCAAAATGGACGGGTTCCGGCCCTTCTTGTATGGAATGTTTGTTCTTACCTTTGGTGGAATTTTGGTTGGTTCTGTTGTTATGTTCGCAACTGGCTGGGTCGAAGACCCCAATGACGCGTTTGACCCGGTGTCAAAGGTTGGTCCATACGCATGGTTGTTCATCTGCCTCCCCCCCTGGTTAATCATATACTTCGCAAGGTGAGCGAGCGATGAAGTTCACGAAATGATGAAAAAAAATGAAGTGTTCACAATCTAAACATTATTCAAAATCAACAGCCTGGTCATGCTTGACTTCTTTCGAATGTGCTTCAACTTCACCACTCCAGCTACCGCAAATCTTGCTGGGGCGGCGTATGGCGCCTACATTATTCACCCGATTTTCCTCGACATCTTTACGGGGATTTTCGTAAGAATATACGAGACGGCCAACGATGACACAATTTTTTTCGTCGGCTCGAACACAACGAGCACAACGGAACTGATCGACGGAGAATATTGGTTGTGGGGTGGTTGGGCAGGTTTGAACTGTGTCACTGTGTGCATGTCGTTTCTAGCCGCGTACTTGTTCAGGCAGTACGTGCCAGGGGCGAAGAAGGTGCTGTAAACATTTAATAATAAAAAATTTGCTATCCATTCATTTCTTAAGAACGGTCTCAACGAACTCCTCAAGCGCCTTCAACGCAATTGGGAACTTAACCTCCTCCCCGAAGCCAACACGAAAGTAACCCTCGTTATCTACAGTTACTTCATCCGTGAAACAGTAACTTGGCTTAATTCCAATCCCCCTTGCAGCCAATTCCTTGCCAAGCTCATCAGACGTCATCACCTCGCATTTTATAAACGCTATAGCCCCCGCAACGGGCTTGACCCAGCTGAAAAATTCGCTGTATTTTGCAACGAATTTTGACAGCGAGCAAACATTGGCGTTGATGATTTTCATGTTCTTTGCCAAAATTTTCTCACTTGACCGAAGCACCATCATTGCTTGAATTTCACTACTCCTCGCCGGGCACGCGGTCCCAAAATAATGTGCATCAGTCAGTTTTTGTTTTATTTGCAAGTCTTGAAAGGCCAGCCATCCGATTGTCACGCCGCATGCTCCCCATGGTTTCGACATGGTCACACACGAAATTCCCAGCTCGTAAGCTTCCGCCATCGATGGCAGTCGAATTTCAGGATCGTGCTCCAGCAATCGATACACCTCGTCACTCATTATCCTTATCCCATGCTCTGCGCAAACGGATACTAGCTCGGCCTGAAGCGCTTTGCTCATTAGTGTCCCGGCAGGATTGTACGGTTCGTTTATGACCAAATACTTGGTCTCGTTTAATTTTATTGCGGCAAGCACATCGTCTACATTGATCTGCCAGCCATTGCTCGGTGACAATTGAACTCGAGTGACATTTCCTCCCGCGTGCGCCGCAGCTTCAACAGTAGACTGGTAACCCGGTGTGAACACAATTGTGTGGCAGTCCCCAGCGAGGGCAAAAGCTGCGCCGATCGAAGCGAGATTGTGCGCATTTTTAATGAAACACAAGCGAACCAAGCGAGCCAAACGAAATGAGTGGGTTAGTTTAGTAGTAGATGTAGCCGTCTGCAGCCATTTCGCGAAATCCAAGGCGAAAAATGCTCGTCTTCCAAAAGGCTAGCTCGCTTCGCTAGCTCACCTGCTGTTTGGAGAGCCACTTGCCCACCGGTGAATACCATTATGTTATCAGCTGTTATATTTTCGTCGTAGAGCTTAGCAATCTCGATCTTCAAGTCAGTAGATCCCCCATTGGGAGTATATTCGAGGGAGTGATTCATAAAGTCATCAACCAGGCTTTGCCCATTGTTATCTTTGCAGAATTGGATGAGCTCTGGGTTGGTCAAGGGTTGTGCAAAAGAGTTCGACAAGGAGAACGAGAGGCCACCCGAGGCCGACTTCACCATAGCCTTGTGCTTCTTGGACCACGGCTCGGTCAAATTCATGATTTGTGAACTAAAAAAAACCTTGAAAATTTGAAAAAATCAAAAAAATCAAAAATTAATTGAAGTTAATTTATATTTGTTACTTTTTAACTCCTCACACAGGCCGATGCATGATCAGTTAGAGGCAGACAGAGTCACCAGAAAGTCGTTCGTCAAAAACTTTTTATCCCAACCTCATAACCTCACACCCCAGGAGAACCACAACCAAACCCAGATAGAGAACATTCTCTCTGCCTCCAAGGATGACGAGGAAGTAATTGATGACAGTTTGTTCTTCACCAAGTTCGTGAGCATCAAGGAGGGCATATTTATTGGGACGTGCACAGGGGTTGTTCAAACATTCCCGGAAAACCTCCTCGCCTACATGTACTTGACTGATACACACCAGGCTCGCGAGACCCACATAGCGGCCAACGGTCAAGACAGCTCCAAGTATCCATTCAAAACGATTCATGTGGTCAACGACCACCACAAAATCAACTACTCCTGCCGAAAACTCCCTCCTCCCCTAAAACCAAGGGACTGGCTCACCCGAAACATCATGAAGCGAGTCGACGCAAACACCATCAAGTATTTCGCCACGTCAATCCACGACGACGACCCTGATCCCCCTCCCAGCTTCACCAAAACAATTTTGACAAAAATTGTCAGGGGCGAGATCTCGATGATCCACGAGTACGAGCGTCTGCCCCACAACCAGACAAGGTTCATACTGCGGCTGAGGGTGGATCTCAAGGGAAGCGTCCCCAAAAAAATCGCAAACATGGGCATGTCAGGTGCTCTCGACAGCGTTTATCGCGCCTACAAGTATTTCCAGCGTGACGAGGAGATCGACGAGCTGGAGGTGAGCCTGATTGAAATGAGCGAGCGCATGATATACTAAACCCCAGTTAACCCACTCTCTGGCATCTTTCTTTCCTCAACCAAATCAAATCAGCGCTCGTCATTCATCGACAGCATGGACTTAACCCCAGAACCATCAAAAGAAGAGAAGAGTCTGATCGACCGCAGCTTGCAATGTGCTGACATGCTTAACCTCGGAGGAGGAGTTCAGCGTCAGCAGACAACAGCTGGGATGGACCGCAATAAACGCATGAACTGGACTCGGCTGCGTGACGGCGATTTGAGCGTGAAAAAGTTCAAGAAAATGAAGGAGGGAGACCCCTCAGCGTGGGGAAAAGCGTCCACAACAGTTCACACCACGGCCGAACAAGCCCTCGCTTTTGTGTGGCTCTACTGCAGCAATTTGAGAATGAAGGAGCACCAGAAAATGGACGGCAACCTCCTCCGACAGACATACGAGCCCACCACCACAGGCACTGTCCCCTCCGCCCAACACCGCACCCAGCACATCGTTGTGCAAAAATCCATGCCTCCACCCTTCTATCCGAGAGAAAGTAGCACGAGAAACGTGTGGGGCGAAATGAACAACAGCAACAACAATAACTTTAGTAACAACGAAGAGGAGGTCAAAACCCTGCTTTTGGCCTTCGAGCCAGCAGAGATCAAGCACATCAGCGAGAGAAGGGGGCGAAGAAAATTTGCCAAAACGTTGCCCAAAAGGTCTAATTCTTCCGTGCATCCAACCAACAACGGCGAGGAGGAGCAGAACTTGGGCGTTGCTCAGCTCGAAACAAGGGGCGTGTGGGTTATCGCGCCCCTGGCGCAAAACGTGTGCGAAGTCACGATCGTGACGAACATTGTGGACAAAGGAAAAATTCTCACCTCGATGGTTAACGCGAGCATTGGGCGTGCACTAGACCCAATCACGTACCTCAAGGCGTTCTACGAGCGCACCGGGCTGGTGGTGGATGCGGAGGTGAGGCTCGAAGCGCGCGCGAAATGGAATGGTACTGGCTACATCCATTTTCTAAACTAACCCACTCAATTTTCGCTTCGCTCGGAGCAGCTGCGAGCCGAGTTCGTCAAGAACGTTCCCAGAACGGTGAATTTAATCACAGCCGAGCAGCAATCATTCGTCCAGCAGCAGATGGGTTCGATAGACTACAAGGACGACAACGAGTGGGAGAAGCTGGACAAGGACTCGAGCGTCTTCATCAAACTGTCGAAGAAGCACAACAAGGGGGAATCCAACGCTTGGGGCAAGGCTACCGCCACAATCGACACGTCCGCCAAAAATGCGTTGGCCTGGTTCTGGGACTACTGCTCCAACGAGCGCCTCGACGCCACCAAGAAGTTGCAAAAGAACCCTCGCGAGGTCATCAAAAACATTACACCAAGCCAAAACGTAATCAGCTCTATCAAGGCGCTGCCCTGGCCCTTGAGAGCTCGGCAGTTCGTGAGCGAAAACACGTGGACGAAGCAGGACGACGACACGTACGTCTACGCGTTTAGACCACCAATCACCAGTAGATTTAACGACAACCGTCTATTCGACATTGACAAACACAAAGCAAAGGCGCTGGTGCAAGGGGGATCGAGGGGATTCGTCATTCTGAAAAATGTTGGCGATAAGAAATGCGAGCTGACTTGGGTTTCGCACTTTGACGCTAAAGGAAACCTTCCGGCAAAAGTAATGGACAGAACAATTCCTCGCTCTCTGGGCTTGGTCTTCCAGCTCCGCGAGAGGTTCAACCGGGACGACGAGATCGACCAAGAGGAGCGAAACGAGTTGATGGGGGTGATGAAAAACGACGAAAACGAGGTTTACGGTGAGGAGGAGAACGAAATGGTGAAAAGAATCACCAAGAAAATGGAGAGCGTCAAGGAAGACTTGTTCACCCCGTTAAACTCTCCCGACTTTCGAACCAAGGTGAGCAGTGTCAATTTGTTCATTTTTTCCGATTTTCAATGAACCAACAAACTTTTGCTCGCCTCGCTCAGATGAGCATTGCGCACATCGAGGGGGATTCCGACGCGTTTTTGAAGTGCGCAGTGAATGTTGACGCAAGTGTGGAAGAGTGCGCTTCCTACTCCTTCTTGCTAATGAGCAGGAAGAGAAGGCGAATTAACGACACGAAAGAGGTGCTTGCGCGAGAGGCAAAATCACACAACCGTCACAGCCAAGACAACTTGATCGTTCAAGAACTTGGCTTTGGCACACGACCTCGACAATGGTTGACGAGGCATGTTTGGAAGCGTCTGGGGGGGGATAGAGTTGTTTATGTCAACGAAACCATAGAACACTCCAATTTGTTTCCCAGCGCTGCCAGCGAGAACAATAACTTTGTGCGAGCTGGTGTGACCGGCTTCCTTTGTTTTGAGCCAATCACCGAGCACTCAACAAAGCTGACATACGTGACGCAGCTGAATTTAGGCGGGAACATTCCACATCAAGTTGTGAATCTTTCTGCTGTAGAATTTTTGAGCGATTACATCGCAATGAGGCAATTGTTCAGCAAGGACTACGAGATCGACTTGGAAAGGAGGAGGGGGTTGTTGGTGGGGAATTTAAAAAATGTCGACGAGCATAGCATGGTCGAGAGCGACGAGATTGAGCGGGGGAAGCTGCTATTCAAGCAGTTCCGGAACAGTGAGCAAGGCAAGGCGACGGTGAAAACAGACAACGAGCTGGTGAGCGCAGTCGCCGTTGAGTTTGGAGGGAAAGCTTGGTGCAGATTGAGCACGACGGTACGGTGCGGGGGTAAGGAGGCGCTGGCGTTCTTGTTGAGCGTTGACAGTCGATCGTTGGTGAGCGAGCACGATTTGAAACTGAGCGAGGTTGTCACTGATAAGGGCAGACTCGACGAGAACGACAAGGGCCACACGCAGGTGGTTAGCATGCTGGAGAGCAAGGTGCTGAGTGACGGAACGAAGGTCCAGAACAGTATGAACAGGCGAATGACGTGGAAAGAGGTTGACGGCAATCTCACGCTGTATTCTACGCCCACGACTGTGCTGAAGAAAAAGGCGCAGAGAATGACACGCAAGACGATGATGTTCGGACTGCGAAGCAAGGAAATCCCCGCTCTCCAGGACAAGAGCGTGGCTGCCACAAAAATAACGCAAGTGAGCGAGACCGAATGCAAGGTGAGCGAGCGAGCCTTGTGGAAGACGAGAATACGCTAAACTAACATTATTCCACGGCGCAGATTGAGATGATATTCGATCCGATTCCGAAGAAAAGGAAGCAAATGAGCAATTTTGATTCAATTGGAGTTTACCGCGATATTGGAGCGCATCATAGCTCTGCCGGGTCTGTCCAAACCAAGGCCAAGAAGGAACTTGAAGACGCGCTGCCGACCAACCGCGACTACAGAACGTTGAACAGAATGCAAATGAAATTCCAGAACTGGCGCAAGTTGGAGAGTGGGCTGAACGAGAACGACGGTGAGGCGATGGGGAAGATGCTGATGGCGAACAGCAGCAATTTGCTGAGCAAGAACAGGACGAAGAAAATGAAGGAGCAAAGAGTTGAGCATTTCTTTGAGGAGTTCCACGCGATGAGGACAATGAAAATCGAGCACCCGTTCTTCGAGAAAATGATTCAAGCTGTAATAGTGGGTGAAAATAAAAAGGAGGAGAAGGGGCGAAAAATCGAGGTGAGTGAGCGAGCGGAGCGAGGGGGCGGGCGGGGGGCGGAACGGAATGATAACCTAACCCACTCATTTCCGCTCGGCGCAGACGAAGCTCGCAGTGCTGACAATTTACGATGGAAATCTTTTGGGCGCTTCGTTCTTGAAGTTCTTGAACGTTGCGGCCACCGAAGAAGGCGCGTTCGCCTCGTGGGTGAAGAAGCACCCAGCGATGAACGAGCTCTCAACCAACCACGAATTCTTCAAGCCACTCATGCTGACGATTGGGAAGGAGCTTAGACACGCGGCTACTTGGCAGAAACTTGGCTTGTCGATCGTGGCAGCGCTGATGAGCATGCTTGATGTCGCAACTGACATTTTCACGATAAACATCTACCGCGGCCTTGGAAAGCACGAGACGGCTGCTGACTGGATGACATTGTTTGTGATACTGAGTTTGGCACTGCAGCTGGGGTTGGTGGCTGCGATTCACCACAAAAACAAAAGGAAAATGTTGATTGAGATGCTCGGCACGGTGACATTCACAAAATCGGCCTTCAACAAATTCCGAGTTCTGACCAACGCAAAGATGGAGGGCCATGCAACCATGCCACCTGTGAGTGAGATGATGATGTTCAAGTTGGCGGAGGTCTTTAGTGAGAGCATTCCAATGAGTGTGATTCAGGTGGTGAACGTACTGGAGAGTGAGGAGATTGATTGGATTGTGGTGGGGGCACTGCTCACGAGCGTCGTGTTCGTTGCCGAGGCCGTGAGCTACATGACGTACATGAAGGACATCAGCGAGGACAGTAGGTGAGAGGAGGAGGGGGGGAGCGTTGGGGGAGCGTTGGGGGAGCGTTGGGGGAGCGTTGGGGTGAGGCGAGTTTACCACAAACTAACAAATTCGCTACAGACGCACTGGCAAGATCTTCTACGGGTTCGTACCGCTGCATGGTCTGAGGTTGGTGGTCGTGAAGTGGAGCATGTACTTGCTGAGCTTCTGTCAGCTGCTGGGGAAGAGCTTGGAGATGGCGATTCTGGTTCAGGTTGGTGGTAAAACACTTGCAGCTAGCGTGTTGGGATGTGAAATTGTTGCGTATTTGCTTTTCAAGCTGATTAGAGGAGACTTCAGGTATTGGATGCCACTGCCGCAAGGGACCAGTTTGGTGACCAGTCTGATTATGCGCGTGATGATGAAGGTGACATGTGATTTCACAGGATTTTTGCACGCTCGGCATCCGAACGAGATGGGCGGGTTCTACTGGCTGATGAACATGGTCTTTACTCAGGCGAGCGTTTTTGGGGCGATAAAGTTGAAGGAGGAATTTGGGCGGGGGATGGAGGAAGATGTTGGAGAAATGGAGAGGGTGGTGAAGGAGGAGGACTACATGACGATTGCAACGATGTTGCTTTTGTTGTGGATTGTTGCTCTTTTGGGTTTGATGTTTGGTAGCGAGAAGGAGCTCAGGAATACGTTCTACAGCACGAGGACTGGCAAACAGTATAACGAGGCGCTATTTCGCAGTGGCGAGGACGAGATAATGATTCAGGTGTTTACAGATCACCCGAGTTACTATGCGCACTTCGAGGACGAGATCAAGGAGTGGTTGGGCGAGAAATGGAACGACTGGCACGCGTCTAGGCCAGGGTGGCTGACGGAAGAGCTGACGGCGCAAATACCTGGGCGATTGTTGCCTGGGGGAGAGGACGAAGGCGCGCTGGGGGAAATTGAGATGGGTGAGGGTGAGGGTGAGGGTGAGGTGGGGAAGGAACTTTTCTTATCTGGTCGAAATAGAAGAGGAACGGTGATGGGCGCAATTGAAATAGCCTTTCTTTCGCCCGTAAAGTGAAAACGTGAAGAGGACACCGGAGTAAGAAGACTTGGTGACTAACTAATTTTTTTGTTTTTTTTGTTAACCACTAAGAAGACGTTGTTTCAACTCCTTCCCCAACCGCTGCACACTACTTTCTAAATTAACAGATGACCCTGGTCAAAAAAGTTTCACAGCCATTTCTGCTGCTGTGTTCGAGACTGCCGTAGTACTGCCCTAAGAAAGGCTCCCAAACCTCCTTCCACTTGCTATCAACACCTCGAGTCTCGTTCCAGCAAAGAGCTAAAGTTCCGGGCTGTTTGTCTTTGGATAGAATTCGACGGCATTCCATGTATGTTCTAGGAGTGGCGTGAAGGTGAAAGTTGTCAGCAAAAATTAAAATATCTACGGAGGAATCGGAGAATTGGGGCAAAGCTATGTCCTTGGATTTTGGGGGGTTGAGGATTGCCATCGAGCTATTAGGGTAGCAAGTTGAATTAGCATCAGTATTCGAACCGAACAAGACAATCCTCTTGGCTGAAGCAGAGCGTGAAATAATCCAATCAATCGATTGCTGAGGGATGGGTGCTGTCCTAACAAAAGTTCGGAGCATGATGGCTTTAGTGCAATAACGTTCCCTATGCCTATAGCATATTCCAAGTATTCATCTCAATCATTTATCACTTGTTATATCATGTGAAGATTGGTGAAGATATTATTTATAGCATTTGCTCGCGCCTTCCTTTATACATATGAGTGGATTTGACGCATTCAGTTCTCCATCGCCGGAGAAGCGAAACTCACAGTCACAGGATCCTTTCAACTTCGATTCATTTGCAACATCCATCGCGGCTCCTTCTGCACAATTTCAGCCTCAACAGCAACAGCAGCAACAGCAGCAGCAACAACAGCAACAAACAGGCAACTTCTTCGACTCAGTTCCGAATACTAGAGCCCCCCCCCCCCACAACTCTGGTTTCGGTTCATTTGCAAATGAGACTTCAAATGACTTTGATGCCATTTTTGGATCCAACCTAACCCCAACACCGGTGAGCACTCCCGTGCCCCCCCCCCCAGCCAACAACAGCAATAGCAGTAGCGGTTTCGACGATTTCTTCAATGCAGCCCCAGTCCCAGCACCTGCTCCAGCCCAAACCCATGACTTCAATTTCAACAGCAACAATAACCAATCGATCCTCGAAGACTCCGCAAATGAGAGAGACCGAAGATGGTCTGTCGGCGGAAGTTTCGCAAATAGCAGCAACAATAGCAATAGCAATAGCAATAGCAACACCAATAACAATAACAATAGAAGAGGAAGCACTCTATCCGCCGTGTCCGACGACGAGGACGACGACTACAGCTCCAATAGAAGAAGTAGTGTTAGTGGCAATGGCGACGACGACGACTTCGCCGACGACGTCCACGACCCATCCATGTTCAACCCAAACCTCCACACAGCTACGTCTGACCAAGTCGGCAGAAAGTACTCCGTTAGGTTCGAGTCGGAGTTGAGGTTGGGAATGCTGTTGGAAAGGCACGACGAGTACAGGACAGGTGGTGGCGGAACAGTAAACGGCGGGAGGGGGAAGTTGTGCGAAACGACCATTGTTAAAATGGTGGTGGACCACGGAGCGGCGGACGTCAAGGGCGTCAAATTGGGGTCTCGAGTGGTCTCTGTGAACGAAATCAACTGCACCAACAGACCGTACTTGGAAATTTTGGAGCTGGTCAAGTCCACACCGAGGCCAATGAAAATTATCTTCCAGGAAGGAAAACTCGACGACGAGGACTGCGTCGCTGGGTACTGCTTGCTGCGCAAGTCAGTCGGCCCCCTCCCCCCCTCGAGTTTTAACACGTGGAAGAGGAAGTACTTCGTGCTTGGAGGAGCAGTCGCCAACAAGAACGTTCTGCAAATCTACAAGAGCAAGGGTGATTACGAAAGGGTCGTCGTGAGCCTGTTCGAGAAGAGGCCCATTGACGTCAAGTTCAAGGCGTACCAGCTTTCGAAGGAGTACAGGTTCAGCAGCTTGAAGCAGCAGCAGTACAACGAGGTGGGCATCAGCGTTCACTATTTTCGATTCTTTGCCCCAGGGGCCAAGTTCAAAATGATCAAATTTGGAAGCGACAAGTACGAGCAGATGGAGGCTTTGCACCAGCACGTCCTACGGTATGGCATGTTGAAATAATATAAAATAGGAGAGGAAACTGAATTTGTATCTAAAATTGGCAGCTCATCTAAAATCTAAAATGGAAAGAAGGAGGTGAAGGAGGAGAAGTGTGTGGACGACTACTGTGGGAGCAAGCAGCGGAGGAAGCCGAAACGGACAACACTTCCAGAGTTTTTGAAATCGTGATTTTGGAGCTGAGAGCCATTGTTGAAAGCGAGTTGTTGTTGGAAATTAAGGTGTTCCCAGTAGTGTAAAAAGAGGAAAGGGATATTCCATGACCGCCCAGTTCTTGCAGTTCTCCGAAGGAAGGGAAAGACTGGACAACAGACATGCCAGCGGGGGAGATGGTGCACACTGGAATGAAAAGCAATGCATCAAGCCGGCTGTTGTCCTTAGTGTTGATGAAAAGCTCCGCCGTGGCATTGTAAGTGACAGTTTTATTGGTGGAGAGGGTTTTGCACGATGTGGGGCGCGGTTCTATTATCCCGCAATCATCGTTGTGAGGTAATTGTATGGGTAGGAGAATTCGGATTGCCGCTCTTTCCAAATTGGACAATGTCTAGATTATACGGCGACCCATTTGTAAGGTAAGTGAATTTTGTTGGGGAAGGGATTGGAAGAACACAAATTTTTGTGGGGTGAAATTTGTCTTTTTGAGTTTTTGTGCATCTGCGTTTCTGCGGGCACTGTGTTCCTCCTACAAATTAAATAACAATGCTCCGAGCGGTTAGGTTGCCCCCGATCCTCTCCCAAATCACCGATCCAGCCTCGACTCCTCTGGAATCTGCACTTCACACGGTAATCCTGCTTACTTCCACCGGTTCACTTTTAGCATCTTCAATTTCAACCCTCAACCCCTCCTCTTCCTCTTCCTCTTCCGCTTCCTCTTCCTCTTCCTCTTCATCTTCATCTTCCTTTTCTTCTTCTTCCTCCTCCTCCTCAACCC